>CANYBF010702301.1:0-36080 GCA_948192965.1 Dalechampia spathulata
CTTGCAAACAAAGTTAGAAAGAAATAGCAAAGTAACTAAAATAGACATAATACTTCATAAAAACTTATAGAAAACTAAGACTAAACATATAAAAATCATAATATTAAGACTCAAATAAACAACATAATAACTAGTAATCACATGACATAAGCATGTCATGTGAGATGACATGGCTTAAGCATGATATGTGAGATGATATAGCATAGATATGATATGTGAGATGATATAACATATGCATGATAAATGAAAATGATATGGCATAAGCATGACATATGAAGATGATATGACATAGGCATGATATATGAAGAGTGATATGAAATAGGCATGATATATGAAGATGATATGATATAGGCGTAAAGATGGCATGGCATAGACATAATATGTGAAAAGAATGATATGGCATATACATGGCATATGAAAAGATGACATTGTATAGGCATAGCATATGAAAAGATGACATGACATATGCATGAAATATGAAAAGATGACATGGCATAGGCATGACATGTTCAAGATGGTAAATATGACATAAGAATGGCATAATAAGGCATACATCATGGTAAATATATAAAAATGAGCAAAACAACATGAAATAAAATAATGGCTTGAAGAAAAGGATCAAAAAATAGATAGGGGATACATGATAAATAAAAGCTAATCATACATGTAAATGAAAAACTAATAAAATAGAGGCCTATTGTATTACAAATAATCTTTGATGATATAAAAATTTAAGATATTAAGCAATATCTCCTCCATTTGGGAAAATGACCTCGGGCTGCATGAGCTAAAATGCACGAATGGGAAATGCAATCAAGCAAATAATGTTAGGCAACAAAGATTGATATGGGACATGATTGACCAATTCAATGCCATGTGAAAGCATAAATCAAGGGTCAAAGTCCAATAAATGTAATGATAACACTCATGAAAATGCAACAATAAACACGAGTCATGTCATGAAAATCATCAAAATAATCAATTTTAGGCAAAATCAATTAATAACATAATTAAAAGATTCTAAGATTTCATGTTACATCACTTAAAAATAAATAAACATCCAATTAAGCTCAATTACATCAACTGAAGAAAGAGGCTATATGTGTAATATGTAAGGTGATCTGGTACCATATATGGTTGGATGTGCATCACACATAACGAGTATAAATAAAGCAAAATGAGTTTTTAGGTAAAAATACAAAATAAATCATATATCCAAGTGAATATGTGACTATTAAAGATCATGCTAGCCTTTTGTAGGTCGTTTCTCAGTTTGAAAAATAACACTTAAAATAGGAATTGTATTTTATACCTTTGCTGATTAAAACTATGTGGATCGGGTCTAGTTTTCCTTAAGCTGATTTGTGAATGGAGTCATTGGCAAAAGGAGAGTATCCCCCCTCATTTGGGTCATTTTTGATCTCAAATTAAACAATTCCTGACTTATGAAATTTTTCAGTTTATGGTTGAAAAATACAAGTTGGGCAGTGGATGCTTAGCAAAATGAAGCAAGTTCTTTTTAGCAACTACTTATGAATTTAGTTTGGAAAAAATGGTAAAGCAATGATTTTTTTATGGCAGACTCTTTTGAATTTGTGTTGAACTTGCTGGTTGGTTAAATTTTCTTGATGAATGGTCTTGCTAAGAAAATTAGGGAATGGTGTTAATTTTATTTTGCTATCTATTTTGTTTGAGGGAAGGTTCTGTTGTGGGCATAAGTGAGATAGTGTTATGGGCATAAGAATGCTTAATGGCAAGCATTGGATAAGTGTGGGGGGTATTTGATTGAGCCTTAAAATTTCATGTTTTATGCCCATAAACCATCCCTTATAGCATGATTTAATTATTAGAATAGTTAATTTGCGTACATTTTGTGTTTTGCAAGTCAAATGGTGCATTTTTGGAAAAAGTGTTTAAATGGGATGTTTTAAAGCTTATTTGGATTTTGGAGTTTTGGGACACTGCTTGCGGACATAAGACTGGGAAAAATGACCTATGAGAATTATGTTTTGGGAAGAAGAAGTTGAGTCAAACTTAAACTCCTACAAGCTGGAAGCTGATAATGCTTGCAGGCATAAGAGATGTCAAAATGACAACACTTTACCAGTTTTGGAGATTCGACGAGGACAAGTTTTACTTAGACTTAATTTCCTTAGGCTAGATGAAAAAGTGATTGAAAATAATTCAAACTCTTTTATCTAAAAATTAGGATTAATATTTATTTTATTTTATTTATTTTCCCCTTCCTCCTATAAGTAGAAACAGATGTAAGGAGGAAAAGGCGGCTAATTATTATTCATAACCTTTAGTTCGATTTTATTGTTCATTCATTTTTTATTTTAATTTGAGTTTTTATTTTCATTATTTTTATTTTATATTTAATTCACCCATGATGCAAGGCTAGGCAATTGTTTTTCCTAATTTGAAGCAATTCAAGTCATTCGTTAATGATTATGTGAGATCTAAATGATCCTAATTCCATTGGCAAAGCACTATTATCTATAATTTTAAGTCGCATAGAACCATTGTTCTTCCTAGTGCATGTAAATAAGGCCTGTTGAATGTTTTTAAGTTCAAGCATATAGCTAAGCGGGTTGTTTGATACGAAAAAGTCACTTGACTTGCTGAAGTGGTAAAGCAGGATGTTATCCCTGTTGCGACATGCAGTAGTACTTTTGTGGGTTAGAGGATCTAGTTTAAACACGAGGGATGTTAGGTCGCAACTGTTAATTAGAGCTAGGTCTTCCTAATTCCTAATGCAATTTCGAGATGACTTAGTGAAAATCTATTCATACCTTATCTATCCTGGGATTAGAGGCATTTCATAGAGCTTGTTTCATGGCATCTTATAAATAAGGGAAGATTGGGGCATGCGAGACTTGCTCGGCAAACTATAAATGGCTTAGTGCCATTATTGCCTTTGGACTATTAATGAATTAGTGATCATATTCAATTAATGAATACTTGATGCTTTCAGTTGGGAGAATTACTTTTTTATTGATTTTGTTTATTTTTATTGATCATATCCAATTCATCTAGTTTATTTTTAAACACAAAGAATTAAGTGAGTTGAAACCGTCTCTATGGGATTCGACCCTTACTTCCACTGCTACAAAATCATAATTCCAATGTATGGCTTGTAAGGAATTAATTTGACGGAAGTGACAACTAATCAATAATGGTTATAAACGAGAATTTATGGATAAAAATGATAATTTTATTCAATAATGGTATGTGGCATTATTAAGTGGTATAAATGCTGAAATATTATGATTATATTAAATTGTTGCTTTTTAATATTATAATATTTACAATTATTATTTAACTAGCACCATTGAGTTTTATACTTAGCGTTTGTCAATTAATAAACGTAGGTACTAGCGATACAAGAGAGAATGGGCTTTAGTGGTAGTAGGTCTATTGATTCTGATAGCGGACTCAGATTTCAAAGCAGTCTCCTAATTCCTCGATTCTCATACAATTTACTCTTTGAGTACTATTAGAAGTAAATTAAATAAAGCATATAAATTATTGTATTTGAGTTTTACAAAGTTAACATAATGATAGCATCTGGTATGTTTATAATTAAATAAATTAATGTGTGTATGTTAATAATGTTATAAGTGTAAGGATATAATAAATGTTTGACTGACAATAATTTAATAGAATGTTTATTGATGATAGATTGTTATGCATAAAAAAATTGTATTTTAACATATTAAGATTTTGAATTCTTTGTAGGATGACTATCAACTTTCTAAAGTAAAGAGTTAATAATCATGCTACGAGAACATGTTACACCTCGGTAAGATGTGACATTTCTTAACTTTTAGTGCAATGGTCAGGATGATATTAGAATTTTAGTTAAAGGAAATGAATTAGAATGCTTGATGGCAAGCATTGAGCAAGTGTGGGGCTATATGATCAAACACCAATTTGCATATTTTTCATGGTTAAAATGGTCTATTTTACGTATGGAAACTTGCTAGAATAGTTGACTTAATAGAACCAATATAATGAGTTATCATAGAATTATTATTGAATTAATGATCATGTTTTAAACAATTAATGATTACTAGCTTTCAATTTCTGAGATTTTTATGGTTTTATCAAGTCAATTGTTCTAACAAGTTTTTATACATAAAATAAACCATTTTAACCATAAAAAATGTTCAAATTGATATTCAATCATATATTCCTACACTTATTCGAAGCTTGCCCTCAAACATTCTATATCCTTTCCTTCAATCAAAATCCTAAAATTAATCCATCTGTTACATCAAAAGTCAAGAAAATTAGTAACCAATCTCAACATCAAAATATAACCAATCTATCAAAATCACTTAGCAACTCGACAATCATAATAAAATGTAAGAATCTAAGCCTAATAGGAATTTTACATAACCATTTAATCATTATATTCGAACAAAAATAATTTTTTATAAATAAGCACATGGTAAAATAATTTTAATCTCATAAAATTGCAAATGCCTCTTTTTTTGTCAATGCAATCAACAAAAACTAGTTCTACAACAAACTTTTCAAAGGGAACTTAAATTATTCGAGATGCTCAATCGACCCTAAAAGGCCATACACAAAAATTGTTTAAAGGGCGTTAGGTCTGATCCACCTAACCCAACTAGTTATGGTCTTTATGTTTTCATCTCTTTCTAAGCTATGCATTTTTTCAAATTATGGATGGACTCTAAAGGGTACAACTCTCCCAATGTCAACAACTCTGTATATATGATCGCTTACAGGAACCGAGTGTCGTACCATTTGAATCAATCAATGTTGGTAATATACACTTATTCTTTTTATTTTTATTTTTCTCTTTTTTTTCTTTTTCCTCTGGTTTGTACATTTTAAGAAAAATAGTAATTTACCAAGAATGAATCAATACTATGTATGTACTCATAAATGAATCATGCAACATTATATATATTAAGGCATAAACATCTTCCCATAGGCTAATCATCAAAAACTCCATCATATGTTGCCTTAAGCTAAGCATTCATCAAAATTGAATATACAAGAAATACTAATTTTGGTCACCATCCTCAATCCTAAAGTTGCAATTGAAAAATAACTTATGAAATTTTGAAAAGAAGAAAATAGATTTTGGAATAACTTAGTTGCAATAAAAAAACAAAATATGGAAAAATTTTGAAAATTTTAATCAAACAATAAATTGGTCTATTAAAAATCAAAAAAATAGAAAAATAATTGCAATACTCATAACACATCCTTCCTTCACACTTAAAATCACATTGTCCTAATGTGATAGAAAATAGTAGCAGCATACAAGAAAATGATAAAAAGTTTTAAGTATTGCTTATTTTTACCAAACTGTTAATAGAGGCTAAGTTTGATGAAGATCTATCAAACAACTTCCTACATGCTAGCCAAATAGTTTATCTAGCTTTGAATGCATATAAGCAAATTCTTATAGCAAAGATGGGTTAGTAGCTTCGGTAGGTTTTAGCTGTAGGGCAGGGGCAAGTTCTAATGTCAGCTTCCCCTTCTTGAATACCTTGTTTTTAATTGACATAATTGGTCTTAGTAAATAGATGTTGAGTTCAGGTGCTTCTTGCTTTTGACCTAATAAATCCATTTCATCCAATCCTATTAAATCCAAAGGTAAAAGATCAAAGGCTTTATGCAAATTATTGGATAAAACATCAAGTAGTTGTAATCAGATTGCTACATACGTGACAACAAGCTCTAAAATCAGTTGTTTGGAGGCTGTTATTGCAGTTTTGATCCATGCTACAATAAAGCATCCAAAATTCATTTTTTCCTTTCCACTATACATCATAGAAAGAATAATTTGACTCACATTATAATCCTTGGTGAGTCATTCCTGCATTAAAAATAGTACATAAGCAATATGTGCGAATAAGTCAGTAAGTTGTTCAAAAGATATGAGTCTTTTGTTAATGCCATATCATATTTCTTAGGCATTACTAGAGTCTATTCCTTTCAAATAGTCTCAGAATTGAAGTCCTTAGGAATATCACAAAAAGCATCTATATACACATCAAAAATTTCATCCATAATACCTAATGCTAAGTTGAATTCATTAATAGAAAATTGGAAGGATTTACCTAGCAATCGGAATCGTATGAGTTTTTTACTATCAAGAGTAGCCAACTTCTATTTATCCAATAGAAAGGTATTATAAAACTCATAGATTAGTTCATAAAAGATAGGGTAATTTATTTCAAAGAATTTTTGTTAAATAGTAATTAACTTGGCACAATTCAGTCTTAGTTTTGCAGCAGCAGAATAGTCAATACAGTTACCCTGAACAATCCCTAGGTTGACCATTGTATCAAACTACTTCTTCTTTTCATTTCAAATTTTAGACTCCCATTAAGTTTAGAAATTGATGATGGCAGAATACCTTTGCTCCTTATTGCTCGTGGTCTTACTATCAAAACTTCGTATGTTTCTGGCTCTGCAATCGACTAGATACTTTGGTTCCCTCCTTTGATGGGTTCATTTTCTAGCTCAATTTCATTCTCTCTTTGCTTATTCTTGCTTAGCTTCTTCTTCCTGATTGATAGCCTTTTCTCCCTCCTCTTCTTGCATTTCATCAGAGTTTGCTGTAATTGCTTTTAATAACTATTTAGTATACTCATCGGATTTATCATCAATAATCTTAGGTGATAACTAAGCTCTCTCATATTGGTGGGATCTGAGAGGATTCTGACCAGTATAGACTTTAATTCCAATATGTTGCATATCAACCATTAGCTGGGATGGTGAGTTATCAATTGCTTTTTAGGAATCAGTACTGTTAGTTCTTCATCTTCCAATATGATGGGTTCCTTACTAACTCTTCATTTGGTCACCAAGCCTTTACTGCTAATCCCTGTAACAGGAGAAAGAGTGGTGAGCAACTTAGCCAAAGTAGTCATAATAGTTTGGTGTTTTGTTGTATTGATACTCACTCAAAGCTACACAGCTAGCTTGACAAGTCTCTTAACTGTGCAACAACTCACCCCCACTATAATTGACATTCATTAGCTTATTAAAAATGAGAATATATAGGCTACCAGTGAGGTTCTTTCATATCAGAAATCTTGAAATTTTGGATTTTGATGAATCCAAGCTCAAAGCATACAATTCCACAGAAGAATATGATGATCTTTTCTCAAAAGGAAGTGGAAACGATGGCATTGCTGCTGCCTTTAATGATCATTTCTAGCATGGTATTGCTCTAAATATACCATGGTTGAACCTACATTTAAGACGGATGGATTTGGATTTGTATGTTGCTTTTCTCCATCTTTCTTAGTCTACTATGTTTGTGTATTTTTAGAACTTGAACAATATTGACCTAGAGAGAATTTGTATTGATATGAACCATTTCAGATCCCTAGCTTTTCAGTTTAGGGAAAAAGGGATTTAGGAAAAAGGAGTAGAAGAGAAAAGGTCCTACATGGTAAACGTAAGAAACTCTAAATAAATACCCATTAATAACCTAAGTGAGAAGGAAGAGAAATAGTATTGAAATGAAATTGGTCTTCTTCCACTGTGGTAAAAATGGTATGTTTTAACCTAAGAACTCCAATCTTATTCTTTTAAAGTTTCTTTGCAACCAAAAAGAGAAGAAAAATAAAATTAGATTAAAATCTATAAAATCAGAAGGTAGAAGAAGACTCTCATAACTAAATTAATTGACTTAAAAATGAAAAACTATCTTGTTGGTATACCTTATGGGCATAAGAGATGATGAAATGAAAACCAATAAAGGAATGTAAATTGAAATTTAGTTATGGTTTTTCAAGTTTTATTTCAACTTCCTTTTCACATCTACTCTTCTAACGGGTCACTTAACATGATTGAACAAGTTGGTTAGGTCAAAAATTCTTTTGTAGAAAGGTTTTAGCCTATGTTCGTTCACTTTAAACGTTTTTCTCGTATCCATGCTCTGAATTTTGACTACACCTTATGGAAAATCTTTGTTACAAAAAATAGACCTAACCAGCTTGATTGTAACTTTCTAAGGAATAATTTTAATCTAGAATTAAATAATAAAATTTTTTTCTAACCATCAACTCTTTCCTTTTCATAAATTTATTATGAAGCTTATATGTTTTCTCTTTGTAGATCCTCAAATTATCATAAACGTCATTTCAAATTACCACCAACTCTTGAATCTACAATTTTTTTTATGATTACTTGCTTTATTAATTGAAATGTTACATTGTTTCACAACCTAAATCCTCTATGTTATATCTCCATGGGAAAATGACATGGTTTGCCATACACCAATGTATACAGTGATTGCAAAGAGGATTTTTATAAGGTGTCTTATACGCCCACAGAGTATCATCGATCCTAAGACTCTAATCTCACCTTATTGGCCTTATAATTTTCTCAAGAATCGAATTAATCTCCCTATTTGTAACTTTTGCCTAGCCATTTGCTTGAGGGTCATAGGCAGTTGTCATTCAGTGAGAAACCCCATATTTTTGAAACCCCATATTTTTAAAATAGGGCTATTATTTTCTAATTGCAGAAATGTGTTCCTTGATGATCTCTTTAGGGACTCCAAACCTATTGAACATATTAGATTTGATAAAGCTACCAACTACCTTAGCATCATTATATTTTATGGTCCTAGCCTCTACCCACTTCAATACATGATCCACCAAAAAGATAAACATTACTAAAGGATAAGGGAAATGGTCTAATAAAATCTGTACCCCAAATATTGAAAATTTCATATAATAAGATAGTCATTTTTGGCATCTCATTCCTTCTCCTTAAACTTCCTATTTTTTGGCAGTTTTCATAATGCTTATAAAATAGATATTATACATCTCAATGAATTGTTAGCTAATATAAGCCACTTTTCCAACACTTTAGTCATTGTTTTTCGCAGACCAAAATGTCCACCGCAACCATACAAATAATAAAATTGAAGGATCAAATTGACTTTATTTTTTGGTACACACCTTCTAATTACCTGATCAACATAATGTTTCCCTAAATAATGGTCATCCCATACATAGTATTTGATATTATTCTTGATTCTGTCTTTCTCACTTTTAGACAGCTCTTCAAAAAATGACCTAGTAATAATAAAATTTACTATATGAGCATACCATAGAGAATTTTTGAAAATAAAAGTGCAAATTCATTTGGAAATTCAGAGAGTTCTAAATATGGCATCTTGCTAAGGTGATCAACCACTAAATTCTGTGATCCCTTCCTATCTCGTAACACGAAATTGAATTCCTGGAGCAGTAGAATCCAATGAATCAATATGGGTTTGGCTTCTTTCTTTTTCAATAAATCTTAAAGGTTGGTATGATCTGAAAACATAATAACTTTAGCGCCTAACAAGTATGAATAAAATTTATCTAAGATAAAAAAAAATAACACATAATTCTTTTTCCATTGTCATATAATTATATTAGGCATTATTAAGTGTTCTCGATGCATAGCTTATGACATGTGGATCTCTTCTAACGCATTGTCTGAGTACTACTCTTATCGCATGGTTGCTTGCATTACATATTTTCTTGAATGATAATTTCTAGTTCAGCAGTTGCATCATAGGGGCCGAAATTAATATTTCCTTCAACCCATCAAATGCCATTTTTTAATAGTCATCAAAAACAAACTTGGCATCCTTTTGTAATAACTTACAAAGTGGTTGAGCGATTTTAGAAAAATATTTCATGAACCTCATATAAAATCTAGCATGGCCAAGAAAAGAACAAACTTCTCATGCACTTGTGAGGTAAGGTAACAATTTAACAATATTTATTTTTAACTTATCGACCTCTTTTTATTTTCTTAAAATAACATACCCAAAATAAAACCTTAGCCTATCATAAAATGATATTTCTTATAGTTTAACATCTTATTTTTCTCAATACATCATTGCAATACTTTAGCCAAATTATTGAGGCATTCATAAAACAAATTCCCATACACTATAAAATCATCTATAAATATCTCAATAATGTTTTCAATAAAATCTGAAAACATACTTACCATGCAATAGTAAAATGTGATTGGTACTGTCACACCCGGCCCATACCCAGGAGGACATGCTCCCGCGACACAGACAGCAGCCCCCAGAAGAAGACCAGTGCCTGCACCACCAGGGATACATCATGCGACGTCGTATGGGGACACACTCTAAGCCTAATGGTGGTTGTGCAGCGAAAACAACGTGATGCACATACATATACCCAGGATCAATTGAACATACACTCAATCGCATGCAAACCATACTGTATTTCATATAAAGAAAACCTGTTATACAATCAGTGAGTGTATATAAAATACCACCAAAAGCTATACAAATACAAGACATGCATGACTACTGCCACCCTAGCAACACAATCCAAACAGGAGCCGGAGTATGCTACAGAAGTCTCGTACCAAATTGAGATCCATCCGTCTCAGCTGACGACCTCTAGTCCTTTCCTGAATGCTCCTCTGTGGGCTCTGAACCTACGTTCATCAAATGACAAATGCTGAGATAAACTCAGTGGTGCTAGAAACACATAATCAATCATAACACATATAGCAACTCATCATAAACATCGTATACAATGCAAATGCCAATGATCCTATCATCCTCCCTCATTCACTCTTATTTTCCTGTAATTATGCACATTCCTGTCGCACACGCTGGATCCCGATAGGTACCGGTACTTATCTCCCATAGGAGGCCATTTATTGATTCATCTCCCATCTCAGGAGATCCTTTATCTATTGATTCCCGAAGGAATCCCATTCATTATTGATCCAGTGTGCCCAGAGCTGAGCTCTGCCCTCATTTCTCATTTTCTTTTCACTCTTTCAATCCTTATCAATCATCTCCATGCATGTCAGCATGTTTCTAACATTCATTCATCATAAACATGAAAGCTTGGACAATTCATCACATTTTCAAGTAATAAACACATCAATCCAAGCATCACAATCACAACCATGCATATAACACACCTCAATGAATCAAACTCAAAGTAAAGATATGGGCCTAGACTTGATACAAGTCTTCCTGCAATGGAAACAAGCCAAAAGTGGCTAAACACATAAAACTAGCATTAACCTCCAAAGCAAGCTACTTCTAGCTAAAGCTTGTGCTCTCGTCTCTACTCGCGTTCAACTTCTATCTCATATTCTCGGACGCTAGAAATGATTAGAATCCTTAAGAAGGCTATTTGGTAGAGTTTAGGGGTGTTTTGCTTAAGAAAAAGGGAATGAAAACCTATGAAAAACCGTCTGTTTTAAGCCTTAAAAGTCAAATTAAACATCGCGTATGGCCATACGGAATTGGTACGCCCCGTACCGACCATAAACTTCTGAGAAACTCAATTTCCTGCGAGCAACCGTACGCCCGTACCCCCATTTGGTACGCCCGTACATGCTCCATTCGACTGACAAACCTAAATTTCCTACGAGCTTCCTAAACTCCTGCGAGCAATGGTACGCCCGTACCACATTTGGTACACCCGTACGTACTCGAGGTTACTGAAAAACTAAAATTCCTGCAAGCTTGCATCCGGCTGTACCACCCTTTGGTATGCCCGTACGCTCTCCAGGCCCTAAAATCCCTGTAATCCCCTGTCTCGTATGATTGTACGCCCAATACGTACGCTCGTACCACTCCTTAAAATCCCATAACATACCTTTTGGCAAGCCTAAATCATCCCTAACCATCACCAATTCCATCACTAACCTGAAACACACTTCTAAAGCATACCAATACACATATATAAGCCATCCCTCATCCAACCGAGAAGACTCGCTTCTCAATAAGGCGATGACACACATTAAAGTAATCAAATACACATAGTATAAGTCACAGAAATACAATCATAAACCCATTCATACACATTCATTCACAACAGACATCATCATATACGTAGGGCAATCCTACCATTCATCTATGCATAGACACCTATAAGTGCATAACTCACAGGGTCTCTAATGTGGGTGTAACAACTCTCCCCTCCTAAAAAGAAAATTCATCCTTGAAATTCCAACTACTTACTGGTAAACAGGTGGGGATACTGCTCTCTCATCATTGACTCGCTTTCCCATGTGGCATCCTGCCCGATATGATAGTTCCATAACACTTTGACCAATGGTATCTACTTGTTCCGTAACTGTTTGGTCTCTCGGGCTAGAATCTGTACCGGTGCCTCACTGTAAGTCAAATCTGGCTGTACTTCAATCGTCTCAACCGGAATGACATGCGAAGGATATGATCTGTACCTTCTCAACATCGACACATGAAAAACATTATGAATCCGATCCAACTCAGGTGGCAATGCTAACCGATAAGCTAACAGCCCAATCCGTTCCAGAATCTCATACGGACCAATTAATCTCAGACTTAGCTTACCCTTCTAACCAAATCGCATAGTCTTCTTCCATGGAAACACTTTCAGAAATACCTTATCTCCAACACTATATGCTATATCCCGTCATTTTAGATCCACATACGACTTACTGCGATCGGAAGCAGCTTTCAATCGGCTTTTAATTGAATGTACCTGATCCTCTGCCTGTTGCACTAACTCGAGACCAATCAATCTCCGTTCACCTACCTCATCCCAATGTAATGGCATACGATATCAGCGTCCATATAATTCCTTGTACGGTGCCATCTGAATACTCGTCTGATAACTGTTGTTGTAGGCAAACTCAATCAATGGAATGTAGCGATCCCAACTACCTTCCCATTCCAATACACATGCGCGTAGCATATCTTCTAGAATCTGTATTACACACTCTAACTGTCCGTCGGTCTGGGGATGAAAAGATGTACTAAACTGAACTTTAGTACCTAAAGTTTGTTGGAACGTACCCCAAAATCGTGATGTAAACCATGGATCTTTGTCAGACACTATAGAAGATGGAACTCTGTGTAATCTGACAATTTTTGCTATGTACGGGCTAGCCAGTCGTTCCAGACTGTAATCCATACGTACATGTAAGAAATGAGCTATCTTTGTTAATCTGTCCACTATGACCCATAATGAATCATGTCTAGCTTGTGTCATTGGTACTGTGATAAAATCCATCGTAATACGATCCCACTTCCATTCTGGAAGTTGCAACGGACTCAGTAATCCCACGGGTACCTAGTGTTCTGCCTTGATACGTTGGCATGTCAGACACTTAGCTACATAATCTGCTATCTCCGTCTTCATACCAACCCACCAGTAATACTGTCTCAAATCTCTGTACATCTTCGTACCTCCTGGATGATAAGCATACATAGACTCATGCACTTCCTCTAGAATCTGTCGTTTCAGCTCTCCGTCTGCTGGAAAATATAGACGCAATCCATGTCTCAGATTTTCGTCGTCATCCACCGTGAAAAGAGTAGTCTTACCAGCCTGAACCTTCTGCAATTGCTTCTGGTACTCCTCATCACTCACTGCACTCTATCAAATCTTTTCTGTCAGTATTGGTTTCACTTGCAGGTGCAACTGAGCTAGAAGACCTTCAGGTTGCACTGTCAACGACCCATGCAACTGTCGCATTTCTAGTACCAACATCAAAGATGACTGTCTCAATCCTGCAATCAACTTACGACTTAAGGCATCTGCAACCAAATTAGCTTTACCTGGATGATAATCAATGATGCAGTCGTAGTCCTTAATCAGTTCTAACCACCATCGTTGCCTTAAATTCAGTTCTCTCTATGTACCTAGATACTTGAGGCTCTTGTGATCCGTGTACATGTAGCACAATTCCCCATACAAGTAGTGGCACTAAATCTTCAGTGCAAATACTATGGCTGCTAACTCCAAATCATGTGTCGGGTAATTCCTTTCATGCGGTTTCAACTGTCTTGATGCGTATGCTATCACTTTCCTATCCTGCATCAACACACAACCTAAACCATTAAGTGAAGCATCGCTATAAACAGTAAAAGCTATCCCCGGCGTAGGTAACGTCAACACTGGAGCTTGAGTTAAACAATCTTTCAACCGGTCAAAGCTCTGCTGACATTCTTCAGACCAATGAAAAGAAACATCCTTCTGAAGCAACATCGTCAATGGTAAGGCAAGCATAGAAAACCCCTTCATAAACTGTCTATAGTAACCAGCCAATCCCAGAAAATTGTGGATCTCACTGACATTCCACGGTATCGGCCAACTCAAAACCGCTTCAATCTTACGCGGATCAACACGGATACCTTCTGCCAAAATTACGTGCCCTAAAAACGCCACATGTTCTAACCAAAATGAACACTTAGAAAGCTTACCATACAACTGCTTTTCTCGCAATCGCTGTAATACTAATCTCAGATGCCTGTCATGTTCCTCCTCTGTTTTTGAATACACGAGGATATCATCGATGAAGACCACTACAAACTGATCTAAGTAGTCTACAAACACTGTGTTCATCAGGGCCATAAATGCTGCTGGCACGTTAGTTAATCCAAACGGCATTACTAAAACCTCATAGTGCCCGTAACGCATCCTAAATGCTGTCTTAGCCACACTGCCCTCCTGAACTCGGAGCTGATGATACCCTGATCTCAAATCAATCTTCGAAAACACTGCAGCATCTTTCAACTGATCAAACAGATCATCAATATATGGTAATGGATACCTGTTCTTAATGGTTACTTTATTAAGCTACCGGTAATCCACACACATCCGCATCGTCCCATCTTTCTTCTTAACGAACAATACTAGTGCACCCCAATGCAAAATGCTCGGTCTGATGAAGCCTTTCTCAAGCAATTCTTGCAACTGCACTTTTAACTCCCTTAATTCCAATGGAGCCATTCTATACATCATAATGAAGATAGGTTCTGTACCTGGGATTACCTCAATCTCAAAACTCAACTTCTCGTTCTGGCGGTAACCCTGGTAATTCTGTAGGAAACACATCCGGAAAATCATAAACGGTCGGGATGTCAATTAACTGAATCTCCCCCTATCTGGTATCTATCACATATGCCAAATAGGCCTCAAAACCCTGAACCATCAATTTCTGTGCTGTCACTGCCAAAATCAACCTCGCCGTTACAGACGGCACATTCCCCTGTATTACTTTCATCCTCTGCTCTGGGTGCTTTAAAGTTACAGTCTTCTGGTGACAATCCATCACTGCATTATGTCATGCTAACCACTCCATACCCAGAATAACATCAAAATCTCTAAACGGCATCTCAATTAAATCTGATGGATAACACACACCGTGTATATCTAATGGACATTGTCTTAACACTCTATCCACCTTAACATTCTTACCTAATGGACTCGATACCACTATCTCATATCCTAACTCCTCACTATTCCTCTCAAGTGTTCGGGCAAACTCAGTATTAATATAGGAATGTGAAGAACCCAGATCAAATAACACTAATGCCTCATGATTAGAGATAAAGACATTACTGATTACCATATCAGAGGCATGCTGCTTATCCTGCTGAACCAAATTGTACACCCTGGTAGGCACGCCAATGGCTTGGTTCACAGACTCCTGGATCGTCCCTCGGCTCCCACTATCATGGCCTCCTCGGCCTCTTCCTCTGCCTCTCTCTGCACTCTGGGAACCACTCGGACCCATCCTTACATTCGGGTTCTGCTGTGGATACAAACCACCCTCTGAAATAGTGTGCACTGGGATATTATCATGGGTAGGACACTCTCTGGCATAGTGCCCAGCCTGGCCACAACGATAACATAGATCAAATCCCATCTGGCAAGCTCCATGGTGTGTCTGGCCACAAGTATGACATGGTAATAATCTGGACCCCGTACTGCCGCAGCCACTGGAATAAATGGGTCTCCCACTCTATAACAGTCAAGGTGTAGGCGGTCGTACCCCTACCGATCATGGAATAAATGGACCTCTGAATCTCCCCCTCTTCGGGAATCCCGATGATGAACTCGGCTCACGGAATGGTCTCCTCACCGGTTCTTGCCTCCTTTGTCCCTCTTGCAATATCCGCTCCTGGTTTAGTGCATTAGCCATCAAAGTAGAGAAGTCATCATAGTTAAACCCATGAACCAATGCTCTAATCCTGAGATCCAAACCCTGTTCAAACCGTTTACACAATTCTCACCCGGAAGTCAAGATGTTGGTGGCATAATAGGCCAACCTCATGAATTCCCGCTCATACTCGGCCACCGTCATGTTCCCCTGAGTCAAGTTCAAGAACTCATACAGTTTCTGATCAGTGTAGGCCATCGGCACATACTTCTGTCAAAATTCCCTCTGAAAATTGGCCCATGTCAATACCGGAGGATTAGCCATGCTCTGTGAAATGGTTTTCCACCATTCATATGTGTCTTCTTGTAGCAGGGAGATCGTGTACTCAAATTTTGCTGTATCAGGACACTTTAACTACCTCAAAACCCGCTGTATCTTCTCCAACCACGTCTCGGCCACATACGGATCAATTGTCCCTACAAAATCTGTAGCCCATTAAGCCCGTAACTTTTTAAAGTCAAGCTTGTATTCCTTTTTCGGCTCTGGCAGAGGTGGAGGTGGTGCTGGTGTTACTGACAACATCTGACCCTGTGCCCTCATAAACTGTACAAACTATGCAAAATGGGCTGCCATCAGATCAGCTGCTGAGGCATCCACCCTATCTATTTGAGGTGCCCTTGTACTCGGCCCAGCCGGTTCCTCCTGATGAGGCTGTCTTCCACTGACATTCTTCATTTCTGATGAACCCTCTTGGGGATTAAACTTACCCCCTTCTTCTTCCCCGATAATAATCGCTCTGTCAGTCATCATACTGTATCTGTAACACAATAAACCAAAACATAAACCTACAGTCAGTAATGGTACGGACTAGAAACTCCTCAGGTGTAGCTTTCTAGACACTGGCAGTAGTCCTAACAAACCCCTATGAAATCAAGCGAGCTAAACATGTCTCTGATACCACTTTAACATGTCACACCCGGCCCATACCCAGGAGGACATGCTCCCACGACACAGACAGCAGCCCCCAGAAGAAGACCAGTGCCTACACCGCCAGGGATACATCATGCGATGTCGTATGGGGACACACTCTAAGAGTAATGGTGGTTGTGCGGCGGAAACAACGTGATGTACATACATATACCTGGGATCAATTGACTCAATCGTATGCAAACCATATTGTATTTTATATAAAGAAAACCTGTTATACAATCCGTGAGTGTATACAAAATACCACCAAAAGCTATACAGCTACAAGACATGCATGACTACTACCACCCTAGCTACACAATCTAAACAGGAGCTGGAGTATGCTGCAGAAGTTTCATACCAAATTGAGATCCGTCTGTCTCAGCTGACGACCTCTAGTCCTTTCCTGAATGCTCCCCTGTGGGCTCTGAACCTACGTTCATCAAATGATAAACGCTGAGATAAACTCAGTGGTGCTAGAAACACATAATCAATCATAACACATATAGAAACTCATCATAAACATCGTATACAATGCAAATGCCAATGATCCTATCATCCTCCCTCATTCACTCTTGTTTTCCTATAATTGTGCACATTCCTATCGCACACGCTGGATCCCGATAGGTACCGGTACTCATCTCCTGTAGGAGGCCATTTATTGATTCATCTCCCATCTCAGGAGATCCTTTATCTATTGATTCCCGAAGGAATCCCATTCATTATTGATCCAGTGTGCCCAGAGCTTAGCTCTGCCCTCATTTCTCATTTTCTTTTCACTCTTTCTATCCTCATCAATCATCTCTATGCATGTCAGCATGTTTCTAACATTCATTAATCATAAACATGAAAGCTTGGATAATTCATCACATTTTCAAGCAAAAAACACATCAATCCAAGCATCATAATCACAACCATGCATATAACACACCTCAATGAATCAAACTCAAAGTAAAGATACAAGCCTAGACTTGATACAAGTCTTCCGGTAATGGAAACAAGCCAAAAGTGGCTAAACACATAAAACTATCACTAACCTCCAAAGCAAGCTACTTCTAGCTGAAGTTTGTGCTCTCGTCTCTACTCGCGTTCAACTTCTATCTCATATTCTTAGATGCTAGAGATGATTAGAATCCTTAAGAAGGCTATTTGGTAGGGTTTAGGGGTGTTTTGCTTAAGAAAAAGGGAATGAAAACCTATGAAAAATCGTCTATTTTAAGCCTTAAATGTCAAATTAAACATCGCGTACGGCCGTACGGAATTGGTACGCCCGTACCGACCCTAAACTTCTAAGAAACTCAATTTCCTGCGAGCAACCGTATGCCCGTACCCCCATTTGGTACGCCTGTATGTGCTCCATTCAACTGACAAACCTAAATTTCCTACGAGCTTCCTAAATTCCTGCGAGCAACGATACGCCCGTACCACATTTGGTACGCCCGTACGTACTCAAGGTTACTGACAAACTAAAATTCCTGCGAGCTGGTATCCGGCCGTACCACTATTTGGTATACCTGTACGCTCTCCAGGCCCTAAAATCCCTGTAATCCCCTGTCTCGTATGACCGTACACCCAATACGTACGCCCGTACCACTCCTTAAAATCCCATAACATGCCTTTTGGCAAGCCTAACTCATCCCTAACCATCACCAATTCCATCAATAACCTGAAACACACTTCTAAAGCATACCAATACACATATATAAGCCATCCCTCATCCAACCGAGAAGACTCACTTCTCAATAAGGCAACGACACACATTCAAGTAATCAAATACACATAGCACAAGTCACAGAAATACAATCACAAACCCATTCATACACATTCATTCATAACAGACATCATCATATACGTAGGGCAATCCTACCATTCATCTATGCATAGACACCTATAAGTGCATAACTCCTAGGGTCTCTAATGTGGGTGTAACATGTACATTACATAGTTTGAATGACATACGATTGAAAGTGAAAGTTCTAAATGAACATGTAAACTGTTACACCCACATTAGAGACCCTAGGAGTTATGCATTTATGTATACCTATGTGTAGATGAATGATAGGATTTAATGATGATTGGTATGTGATGATGGTTTTTTGCTTATGTGTGAATGTGAATTGCTTTGGCTTGGAATGCATGAATTTATGTGCATGAATAGGATGATAATGTATGGCTTTACATTGTATTACTTGTGTTTATTGGCTTGTTTAGTGAGTCATCACCTTATTGGGAAGCGTGTCTTCTCTGTTGGATGAGGGATGACGAGTATTTGAGGCTAGGGATGTATGTGGAAGTGTGTTTAGGTTGGTATGAATGTTGGGACAGGTTACGAGCGAGTTAGGCATGCCAATAGGCATGTTATGCATTTTTGGGGAGTGGTACGGGTGTACGGGTTGGCCGTATGATCATACAAGGCGAGCAAAAACAGGGATTTGAGGGCCTCGAGTGCGTACGAGCGTACCAGAGGGGTGTACGGCCATACCGCAACTCGCAAGAAATCAGATTGCTCGCAGGAAAATTTGGTTTCTTAGAGGAACAGTACCCGTACGAGCGTACCAATGGGTGGTACGGCCATACCACAACTCGTAAGAGTTTGATTTTTCAGGCTTTTGGGGTCGGTACGGGCGTACCAATATCCGTACGGCCGTACACAACTTTAATTTGACTTTTTAAGTAAGAAAATAAACAATTTTTATTAGTTTCCTTTCCCTTTTTCTTAAGCTTAAACACCTTTAAACCTTACTAAAACTCCTACTCAGTGTTCCAAACGTAAGAGGACATGGATTAAAAGCTAGAAAGGTTTAGAGGCAGAATCATTGGCTTATACGAGAGGTTGCTTGGATTGTAAGGTATGTGCTAGTTTTGAGTGTTTAACCACTTTTGGCTTGTTTCTATTTCCGGACGACTTGTATCAAGTCTAGGCTTGTTGTTTTACCTTGCATTTGATTCATTGAGGTGTGTTATATGAATGATGATTATTGCGATGCTTGGATTGATGCTTTCTATGCTTAAAGATGCGATGAATTGTCCAAGCTTCCTAGTTTATATGATGAAATGATAGTGATAACATGCTTACATGCATGGAGGTGATTGATAAGGATTGAAAGAGAGGAAAGAAAATGAGAAATGAGGGCAAAGCTCAGCTCTGGGCACACTGGATCAATAATGAATGGGATCCCTTCGGGAATCATTATATAAATATTCTCCTAAGATGGAAGATGGATATAGAGTGCAGAGCACTCAACAGATAAATAGCCTCCTATGGGAGATGAGTACCGGTACCTATTGGGATCCAGCGTGTGCGAAAGGAATGTGCACAATTCAGGAAAACAAGAGTGAATGAGGGTGAATGATAGGAACATTGGCATTTGCATTGCATATGATGTTTATGATGAATTGCTATATGTTTTATGATTAATTATATGTTTCTAGTACCACTGAGTTTATCTCAGCGTTTGTCATTTGATGAACGTAAGTTCAGAGGCCACAAGAGAGCAGTCAGGGAAGGAATAGAGGTCGTCAGCTGAGACGGATCGATCTCATTTTGGTACGGGACTTCTGTAGCATACTCCAGCTCCTGTTTGGATTGTGTAGCTAGGGTGGCAGTAATCTAGTCATGTATATATCTTATATAGCTTTTGGTGGTTTTATGTATGCACTCACTTATTGTAAATAGGTTTTATATATAAGAGATACGGTATATCCTGTTTTGCCTATTGCATGAGTGTATGTTTATGGATCTCGGGTTTGTGTATGTGCATCACGTTGTTTCCACCGCACAACCACCATTAGGTTTAGAACATGTCCCCATACGACGTCTATATGATGTATCCCTGGCGGTGCAAGCACTGGTCTTCTTCTGGGGGCTGCTATCTGTGTCGCGGGAGCATGTCCTCCTGGGTATGGGCTGGGTGTGACATGTTAAAGTGGTATCAGAGCTATGGTTTAGCTCGCTAGATTCCATAGGGGTTTGTTCAAACTACTGCCAGTGTCTAGAAAGCTACACTTGAGGAGTTGTTAGTCTGTACCATTGCTAACTGTAGGTTTGCGTTTTGGTTTCTTGTGTTACAGATACCGTACGATGACTGACAGAGCTATTATAGTGGGTGAGGAAGAAGGGGGTAACTTTAATCCCCAAGAGAGTTTGGCAGAGACAGGGAATGTGAGTGGTAGACAGCCGCGACAGGAAGAACCAGCCGGGCCGAGTATGAGGGCACCACAAACAGCTAAGGTAGATGCCTCAGCAGCTGATCCAATGATAGCACATTTTGCTCAGTTTATGCAGTATATGAGAGCACAGGGTCATATGTTACCGGTACCTACAGCACCACCTCCACCTCCTCCTGAACCGAAAGAGGAATACAAGTTAGACTTCAAGAAGTTGAGGGCCTATGGGGCTACAGATTTTATGGGAACTATTGATCCGTATGTTTCTAAGACATGGTTGGAGAAGATACAGCGGGTTCTGAGACAGCTTAAGTGTCCTGAGACGGCGAAATTCAAGTATGCTATCTCTCTTTTACAGGAGGATGCTTATGAATGGTGGAAGACCATTCCATAGAGTATGATAGACCCTCCGATTCTGACTTGGGCCGATTTTCAGAGGGAGTTTCGATAGAAATATGTACCGATGTCCTACACTGATCAGAAATTGCATGAGTTCTTGAATCTGACACAGGGGAATATGACGGTGGCTGAGTATGAGAGAGAGTTCACCAGGTTAGCCTACTACGCCACCAACATCCTGACATCATGGAGAGAGAGATGTAAGAGGTTCAAACAGGGTTTGGATCTCAGGATTAGAGCATTGGTTCATGGGTTTAACTATGATGATTTCTCAGCGTTAATGGCTAATGCATTGAACCAGGAATGGATCTTACAAGAGGGCCAGAGGAGATAGGACTCAATGAGGAGACCTTTTAGGGAGCCAAGTTCTTCATCAGGAAGCCCTAAGAGGGGCAGGTTCAAAGGTCTATTTAGTCCACGACCTATGGGAGTGCAACCACCTACACCGAGATTGATACAGAGTGGGAGACCCACATACTCTTGTGGCAGTGGTAGTACGGGGTCTGGATTGCTAGCTTGCCGTACTTGTGGTCGGATGCACCATGGAGCTTATCGAATGGGGTTCGATTTGTGTTACAGATATGGCCAGGCTGGGCATTATTCCAGAGAGTGTCCTACACATGAGAACATCCTGGTGCACACTGTATCAGAGGGTGGTTCCTACCAACAGCAGAACCCGAATGTCAGAATAGGTTCAGGTAGTCAGCGGAGTGCCGATAGAGGCAGGGGAAGAGGCCAAGGAGGCCGAGATAGTGGGAGCAGAGGGACGAGTCAAGAGTCCGTGAACCAAGCAGTTGGGGTGCCGACCCAAGTTTACAACTTGGTTCAGCAGGATAAGCAGCATGCCTCTAACGTCGTGATCGGTAATGTGTTTATCTCTGGTTACGAGGCATTAGTGTTATTTAATCCCGGTTCTTTGCATTCATATGTTAATTCAGAGTTTGCTAGAGTACTTGAGATGAGTAGTGAGGCATTAGGATACAAGATAATCGTGTCGAGTCTATTAGGGAAGAATGTCAGAGTGGATAGGGTATTACGACAGTGTCCCTTAGAGATTCACGGGGTGAGCTATCCATCTGACTTAGTTGAGATGCCGTTTAGAGATTTTGATATGATATTGGGCATGGATTGGTTAGCACAGTACAGAGCAGTGATGGATTGTCACCAGAAAACTGTGACTTTACAACATCCTGATCAGGGAACGGCAGTAATACAGGGCAATGTTCCGGCAGTAACAGCGAGATTGATTTCGACAGTGAAAGCACAGAGGTTAATGGCACAGGGTTGTGAATCTTATTTGGCATATGTGACAGATAGCCGACAGAAGGAGGTTCAGTTAGTTGACATCCCGACGGTATGTGATTTTTCGGATGTATTTCTTGCAGAATTACCAGGATTACCACCAGAACGGGAAGTGGAGTTTGAAATAGAGGTGATTCCAGGTACAGAACCGATCTCCATCACACCGTATAGAATAGCACCATTAGAATTGAGGGAGTTGAAAGTACAGTTGCAAGAACTGCTTGAGAAAGGGTTTATTAGACTGAGTATTTTGCCTTGGGGTGCTCCAGTGCTGTTTGTTAAGAAGAAAGATGGGACGATGCGGATGTGTGTGGATTACTGACAGTTGAACAAGGTAACGATTAAGAACAGGTATCCTTTACCGCGTATAGATGACCTGTTTGATCAGTTAAAGGATGCTGTAGTGTTTTTGAAGATTGATTTGAGATCAGGGTATCACCAACTCCGGGTTACAGAGGGCAGTGTGGCTAAGACAGCATTCAGAATGCATTACGGGCATTATGAGTTCTTGGTAATGCCGTTTGGATTGACGAAAGCACCAGCAGCATTTATGGCCCTGATGAATACGGTGTTTACAGATTATTTGGATTGATTAGTTGTGGTATTCATAGATGATATATTGGTCTATTCGAAATCAGACGAGGAACATGATAAGCACCTGAGGTTGGTATTACAGTGGCTGCGAGAGAAATAGTTGTACGGTAAGCTTTCTAAGTGTTCATTTTGGTTGGAACAAGTCGCATTCTTAGGGCATGTGATTTCGGCAGAGGGTATCCGAGTAAGATTGAAGCAGTTTTGAGTTTGTCGATTCCGCGGAAAATCAGTGAGATCCGTAGTTTTCTGGGTTTAGCTAGGTACTATCGACGGTTTGTAAAAGGATTCTCGATGCTTGCCTTACCGTTAATGATATTGCTTTGGAAGGATGTTTCTTTTTATTGGTCTGAGCAATGTCAGCAGAGTTTCGATCGGTTGAAAGACTATTTGACACAAGCCCCGGTGCTGACGTTACCTACACCGGGAAAGACTTTTACGGTTTATAGCTATGCTTCACTTAATGGTTTAGGTTGTGTATTGATGCAGGATAGGAAAGTGATAGCATACGCGTCACGACAGCTAAAACCACATGAAATGAATTACCCGACGCACGATTTGAAGCTAGCAGCGATAGTGTTTGCCTTAAAGATTTAGAGACATTACTTATACGGGGAATTGTGTTACATGTACATGGACCACAAGAGTCTGAAGTATCTGGGTATGCAGAGGGAGCTGAACTTAAGGTAATGACGGTGGTTAGAGTTGATTAAAGATTATAATTGTATTATTGATTACCACCCGGGCAAGGCTAATTTGGTTGCAGATGCTTTGAGTCGTAAGTTGATTGCAGGGTTGAAATAGTCATCGTTGATGCTGGTATTGGAGATGCGACAGTTACGAGGGACATTGACAGTGCAACCTGAAGGTCTCCTAGCATAGTTACATCTGCACGTGAAACCAGTGCTAACAGAACAGATTCGCCAGAGTGCAGTGAATGATGAAGAGTATCAGAAGCAGTTACGGAAGGTACAGGCTGGTAAAACTATTCTTTTCAGGGTAGACGATGATGGAAATCTGAGACACGGAATGCGATTGTACATTCCAGCAGACGGAGAGCTGAAACGATAGATTATGGATGAGGCTCACGCATCAACGTATGGTTATCATCCAGGAGGTACTAAGATGTACAGGGATTTAAGGCAGTATTATTGGTGGGTAGGTATGAAGATAGAGATAGCAGATTATGTGGCTAAGTGTTTGGTATGCCAACGTATTAAGGTAGAACACCAGGTACCCGCAAGGTTACTGAGTCCGTTGCAGCTTCCAGAGTGAAAGTGGGACCGTATTACAATGGATTTTGTCACAGGACTACCAATGACACAAGCGAGGCATGATTCAGTATGGGTAATAGTGGACAAATTGATGAAGACAGCTCATTTCTTACCCGTACATACGGATTACAGTCTGGAACGACTGGCTAGTCTGTACGTAGCAGAGATTGTTCGATTGCATGGAGTTCCGACTTCCATTGTGTCTTACAGAGACCCAAGGTTTACATCACGTTTTTGGGGTACATTTCAATAAGCTTTAGGTACCAGAGTATAGTTTAGTACAACATTTCATCCTCAGACTGACAGACAGTCAGAGTGCGTGATACAGATTCTAGAGGATATGTTACGCGCCTGTGTATTGGAATGGGAAGGTAGTTGGGACCGCTACATTCCTTTGATTGAGTTTGCCTACAATAATAGTTATCAGAATAGTATCCAGATGGCACCGTATGAGGCATTGTATGGACGCCGATGTCATACGCCATTACATTGGGATGAGGTAGGTGAACGGAGATTGATAGGTCATGAGTTAGTACAACAAGCAGAGGAGCAGGAACACTTGATTAAAAGTTACTTGAAAGCTGGTTCCGATCACAGTAAGTCGTATGTGGATCTAAAACGATGAGATATTGAGTACAGTGTTGGAGATAAGGTGTTTCTAAAGGTGTCTCCATGGAAGAAGATCATGTGATTCGGTCAGAAAGGTAAGCTAAGTCCGAGATTCATTGGTCCGTATGAGATTTTGGAACAGATTGGACCGTTAGCTTATCGGTTAGCGTTACCACCTGAGTTGGATCGGATTCACAATGTTTTTCATGTGTCGATACTAAGGAGATACAGATCAGATCCTTCGCATATTATTCCGGTTGAGACGATTGAGGTACAGCCAGATTTGACGTACAGTGAGGAACCGGTACAGATTTTAGCCTGAGAGACCAAATAGTTACGGAACAAGCAGATACCGTTGGTCAAGGCGTTATGGAACCATCATACCAGGCAGGATGCTACATGGGAACGTGAGGCAACGATGAGAGAGTAATATCCCCACCTCTTCCAGAGTAAGTTTAGACGGAATTTTGAGGACGAAATTTCTTTTTAGGAGGGGAGAGTTGTTACACCCACATTAGAGACCCTAGGAGTTATGCATTTATGTGTACCTATATGTAGATGAATGATAGGATTTAATGATGATTGGTATGTGATGATGGTTTTGTGCTTATGTGTGAATGTGAATTGCTTTGGCTTAGAATGCATGAATTTATGTGCATGAATATGATGACAATGTATGGCTTTACATTGTACTACTTGTGTTTATTGGCTTGTTTAGTGAGTCGTCACCTTATTAGGAAGCGTGTCTTCTCTGTTGGATGAGGGACGATGAGTATTTAGGGCTAGGGATGTATGTGGAAGTGTGTTTAGGTTGGTATGAGTGTTCGGACAGGTTACGGGCGAGTTAGGCATGCCAATAGACATGTTATGCATTTTTGGGGAGTGGTACGGGCATATGGGTTGGCCGTATGGTCGTACGAGGCAAGCAAAAATAGGGATTTGAGGGCCTCGAGTGCTTACGGGCGTACCAGAGGGGTGTACGGCCGTACCGCAACTCGTAGGAAATCAGATTGCTCACAGGAAAATTTGGTTTCTCAGAGGAACAGTACCCGTACGGGCGTACCACAACTTGCAAGAGTTGGATTTGTCAGGCTTTTGGGCTCGGTACGGGCATACCAATATTCGTACGGCCGTACGCGACTTTAATTTGACTTTTTAAGTAAGAAAATAGACAATTTTTATTAGTTTCCTTTCCCTTTTCTTAAGCTTAAACACCTTTAAACCTTACTAAAACTTCTACTCAGCGTACCAAACGTAAGAGGACACGGATTAGAAGCTAGAAAGGTTTAGAGGCAGGTTCATTGGCTTATACGAGAGGTTGCTTGGATTGTAAGGTATGTGCTAGTTTTGAGTGTTTAGCCACTTTTGGCTTGTTTCTATTGCCGGACAACTTGTATCAAGTCTAGGCTCATTGTTTTACCTTGCGTTTGATTCATTGAGGTGTGTTATATGAATGATGATTATTGCGATGCTTGGATTGATGCTTTCTATGCTTAAAGATGCGATGAATTGTCCAAGGTTCCTAGTTTATATGATGAAATGATAGTGATAACATGCTTACATGCATGGAGGTGATTGATGAGGATTGAAAGAGAGGAAATAAAATGAGAAATGAGGACAGAGCTCAGTTCTGGGCACACTGGATCAATAATAAATGGGATTCCATTAGGAATCATTGTATAAATATTCTCCTGAAACGGGAGATGGATATAGAGTGCAGAGCACTCAACAGATAAATAGCCACCTGCGGTAGATGAGTACCAGTACCTATCGGGATCTAGCGTGTGCGAAAGGAATGTGCACAATTCAGGAAAACAAGAGTGAATGAGGGTGAATGTTAGGAACATTGGCATTTGCATTGAATATGATGTTTATGATGAATTGCTATATGTTTTATGATTGATTATATGTTTCTAGTACCACTGAGTTTATCTCAGTGTTTGTCATTTGATGAACGTAGGTTCAGAGGCCACAGGAGAGCAGTCAGGGAAGGAATAGAGGTCGTCAGCTGAGACGGATCGATCTCATTTTGGTACGGGACTTCTGCAGCATACTCCAGCTCCTATTTGGATTATGTAGCTAGGGTGGCAGTAGTCTAGTCATGTATATATCTTATATAGCTTTTGGTGGTTATATGTATGCACTCACTTATTGTAAACAGGTTTTACATATAAGAGATACGGTATAGCCTATTTTGCCTATTGCATGAGTGTATGTTTATGGATCCCGGGTTTATGTATGTGAATCACGTTGTTTCCACTGTACAACCACCATTAGGCTTAAAACGTGTCCCCATACGACGTCTATACGATGTATCCCTGGCGGTGCAGGCACTGGTCTTCTTCTGGGGGCTGCTGTCTGTGTCGCGGGAGCATGTCCTCCTGGGTATGGGCCGGGTGTGACAGTAAACATTATATTTTCTTGATCTTTGGGTGCAACTAGGATTTGGTAAAATCCCATGTAACCATCTAAAAAATAATAATACATGCAACCTACTAAGAATTCTAGTATTTAGCCAATAAATAGAAGCAAAAAATGATCCTTTCACGTTACAAAATTTGATGCATGCGCGTCAACCAACTTATCCTATTAATATCTACAATTGTCAACTCGATAGCTTCCTAAAATTTCTTTAACGTACCCACTAATGTATTTTCTTTTGATTTAGTAAGTTTATTAAAGAAAATCACCATTAGTGTCTCACCTACACTTAACAACATATATTTAAGATGGTTGGGCATCAGTTTAAGCTTCAAATTTGGTGCATGCAAAATTGAACACAAAAATTTAGTATGTAGACCATTTATTTCTGAACATTATTATATTAAAGGCTCCTTGTTCTAATCATCAATAGCCTGTAACAAACTATTTTTCAAAACTAATGCATCCTTAAAATTCTAAGCAATGTTTAAAGCTGAACACAGTTCATCTTCCTTATCAATTTCAGAAACATATTGAACAAGTGGTTCAATAATATTTATGGCATACATACTAAAAACATTTGGAGGGTATTTCATTATATCATACATGTTAAACTTAATAACCTCACCATCAAACTCCATAGTCAATATCCCTTCGTGGACATTGACCTTAGTTTGGGTAGTGGTTAGGAATGGCCTTCCTAATAAAAGATCAAATGATTTCAATGATGTTTTGTTATCAATCTTCACCATATAAAAATTTAAATGAAAAATCAATTCATTAACCTACACTAAAACATCTTCTAAAACGTTGATTTGATAAATTGTTAACATATTTGCTAATTGAATAACGACTCTAGTTTCTTTTTAAGGACCAATATTCAAACAATTAAAAATTGACATAAGCATAATATTAGTAGGTGCACCCAAATCATACATGATATTTTTCATGCCAATGTCACAGATTTTAATAAGGATAGTAAACACACCTTTGTCCTTAAATTTAGGCGACATCTTTCCTTGAATAACAATTAAGACACTTTCAATCACACTCACTTTTTAGAAACTGATTATTTTCTTTTGTTCATACACAAATCCTTCAAAAATAATTTAGCATAAATTGGCACTTGTTTAATTGTATCAAGTAGAGGTATGTTCACTCAGACCTTCCAAAAAGTTTCCAAAATCTCCTTTTTCTCAATTGTTGAGTGTTAGTTTTGCATGACTTGATTTTCAAATTTTTAAATCTGGTTTCAGTAGCCTGTTGGAATTGTTGAGTGTTAGTCTCAATGTTTTAACCATGTCTTTGAGAGACATACCTAATCTTTACTAGTTTAAAGATGAATAATTTTGGAAATTTAATTGCTAGTTTTTGTATCTTAGATTCAAATGGTCACACCAGTCCAAACTATAAGTATTTAAAAATGGATCATACTTATGTTGGGACAGACCAGGAAATCCTCTAGCTGAGTTGGCTTGCACTTTTTGGAGCGTTGGAGACATATCGGTGGGGCGATCATCTTATATACATATTCCACATGCTCTTGCCAGCTGAATTTTCATGACCAAATACTAAAAGATAGAAGTGAGTTGAGAGATTTATGTTTCAGAGCATAAAGTACTTACCTCATGAAATTTTCTTTGTAAATTTTGTGTTTTGCTAAATGACTATGCATTTGCTACCATTATCATGATCAGGTCACGTACATCTTATGGTGTTTTATTGACAATAGCAACATTATTAGTTGTATCCATCATCATTCGTTATATTGGCAATAATCCTTTATAAAAGTATTGAATCAAGTTTTTCTCAATGATTATGTGGTGAGGATATGAAGTACAAAGCCTTTTAAAATGTTCCTAATATTCATGTAGGGTCTCCACATCCTTCTGTTCAATCGATAAATTCCCTTCCAATTTGGGCAGCTATTTTGGCAGGAAAAAGTTTATCCACAAATTATCTTGTCATTTCATTCTATGTCATGATCATTCCAGATGGAACAGAGTATAACCAATCCTTCATCGCATTTACAAGTTAAAAAGGAAAAGATGTTAATTTAATTTACTTTAAATTAACAACTTACAATTTGATTCCATTGTAAATAACATAAAACTCCTTCAAATGCTTATAAGGGTCTTCATTTTATAAGCCATAAAAAGTGGGTAATAGCTGAATAAGTCCATATTTAAGTTTTAAGGGAACCGTTAAGTCTTCATAAGTGATACACAATGAGGTTTAGTCAATTGGCATGACAACCATTTATCAAAAGTCTACTTGTTAACAACTATTATAACTTCATTGATACTTTCAATATCTTTCATGTTTTCACTAGCTGTTTCTTCAAGTGTATTCAAACTTTCCAACATAGAGGCTAATTTTGAATTTTTATCTCTTTCCTTAATCTTTTTGTAGTCTTCTTGATTTTAGTATCAAAGCTTAAGTTTCCTGTAGAAGATTTAGTCATAAAATAAAGAATTAAAAAATATTAGAAAATCATCCTCGACAACGGTGCCAAAATTTGATATGATATCGAATTCATCAAATTAATTCCTACTTCTAATGTAAAAATATTAAAAATTTTGTAGTAATGGAAGGTAGGTCAATTCCATAAGAATAGGAAAATGCTTCAATCCTTTATGAGAAAAGTATTTAAAAGGATTTTATATCAGAACAATAATAGGAAGTAATAAAAATTAATTTGAAAAATATCAAGATAAAAATCTCTTTATCAAAAGCTAGCAATCATTCATTGTTTAAAACATGATCATTGATTCAATAATAGTTCTAGGATGAATCACTAAGCCAGTTATAGCTGTGGAAAAAGCTTCACATAAATCAATTCCTCCGTATGATTAAAGTGACAAGGAAGTAGCTCTACAATCACTTCTAATTACCGAATAGACATGGTGGAGTAAGACTCATACTAGTCTTCCAATAATCATATTAAAGGATAGAGGAACATGACTCAAGCTAACAACCAAAATGCTCGCATTGTTCAAACCATATCGTTATAATTCACAAGGAAGGTTAAACATCGTAGAAAGAATATTAACTTCTTAATTGACACTCTAACAAGTTAAGAGAGAATTATGATCAAATAACTCGTATGGTAATATATTGAAATTGAACTTGTACAACAGGCCCAATATTACATACCTCTAAAGATAATAATGGTTTTACGATTCACCAAATTATAATAAATAGTGAGTATCAAAGAAATTAAGTTCATTTTGATCTCATATGAATCAACACTGAATTATTGTGTTATTTTCAATTGAGAATGGAATTTGTATAGCCTTACATCATTAGTAATAATATAAAAATAAAATAAAGAAAGAGATGAAAAATAAAATTCAAATGGATTGATAGAAAATAAAACAAAGCTAATTTGATTATTCCAATTCACTTCTCTATAGTAAGAATAAGCCTCCCATTTACAGAAATGGAAAAACTAATTAAAATAAATAAATAATATCTAAGATAATAATTTTTTCTTTTGTTCTCTTCATCTAATTTGATCTTTAAATAGAATTACAAAATTCAAACTTAAAGTCCTTGGCTGATAGGCTTCTGAAAATCTTGCTCTTCTTATACTCATAATCTTTGGTCATAAGCCCGTGATATCTGTCTTCTGATAAAAACAGAGTTAAAAATGCATTTCTAACTATCTTTTTACTTTTTGACCAAATTTACCAATAAAATATAAAAAAATGACCAAATCAATTGTTTTATCAATTTTTTGTACATAAAATAGATCATTTTAACCATGAAAATTGCATAAATTTATGTTTGATCAAATAATAATAAGTAAAATTATATTGATGTTCAATCAAATAATAATAAGTAAAATTATTTTGTATATAAATAACTAAAAAGGGTTATACATAGGCATACCATTAAATCCTTTCAGGTAAAGATTCATGTATATATGAATTTAATCTCTTAAATGATAATAAATTGTATTGGAATCAAATTAAAAATTTTCAATTGGAAAATTTTTAATTGTTAATTAATTATAAGGTTTTTTTGAATATACCCTTCGAGTAACAAATAAAAATGGCAATAATAGACTAATCTATTCTTAATTTGAGTTATTTTTAAATGTTATCCTAAATTTAGAAGTGTGACAATTTTGTTTGCGAATGTTTTCTAAAAAGGTCCATACAAGATTGATTTCACACATGACATATACATTTATCTAGCAATGAACAAGTTAACATGCACATAATTGGATAACATTTGTTAGATGTTATAAAGTTAAGGAAAAACTAAACATTTTTAATTAAATAAGAATTTTATGTAAGGTAATTGTTTTAATTACATTTATCAATTTTCCTATTTCAAATAAATTTTTAAATCATTATTAACATGTGTATTTTGTGCTTGTAAAACTATCTCATAAAATTTTTGTATTTATAATCATTTATCCTACAAAATACACATCTGTAAGTATGCTGATCATAATTATAGTATAATAAATATTAATCCCATTGGCTATTAACTTCATAAGTTTTATTTTAGCGAGAGATTTAAATTTTGATTTTCATATATAAAATTGAAACATGATAAATTACTTTATTTATTAAGTAAAACTATTGATTGAAGTAAATGAAGATTTTCTAGCAATATCTCATTTACAAAGTAAATATTCAAATAGAATTTCATTTGATAATCAATGGCAATTAATATTAGTCAAATGATAATTATGTCAAGATGGATGATAAAATATTAATTAGTCTTTTCTAAGGTTTAATTAACATATTATAATTAATTAATTACCTAGTTGCATGTGATGATTAGTTAATTGAAATGTATGAATCATATTTATCTAAAATTAATTGATTCATATGTAATAAACTGAGTTTAATCATTAAGCATCATAATCATTAAGCATCATAATAAAAAAAATTAAAACTAATCTTTGACTAAATATTCAATCCATAACATGTTCTTACTCATCCAAAAATACAAATTATTCAAACGTATTAAAAAATATAGTTACAATAAAGTTTGAGAGAGAAAAATAATAGTAAAAGGCATAATATTTGATTTTTCCTCTCTTCTTTAATTCTTCACTTTCAATCTTTGAAACATTTAAATCTCCCCTGAATCTTCTTTGGATTAAGGTGAAGAATAAGGAAATTTTTAGGAAAATCCATAGTAAAACCCTAAAGACTAATTCAAACTAGAAATAAGAAAATAACGGAAATCAAAAGAGAAAAAAATGAAAGGAATGAGGAGTAATGGTTTGGTGAGTGAATGATGAATGATAAAGCCTAAACCTTAACAAAATGAAGTATATAAAATGATGCAAAATTCTATTATAAAATATTCAATCATGACTCTTCATTTATAGATCTAATCACCCTTATTTTGTCCTAGAATTGTTTTTAAATTATGTAAAATGTCTACATAAATCATGTAAATAGTTACATGACTTGTAGAACTCACTAAGAGTGAGATTTTAAGGAAAAATTACTACAAGACTTGTGGAGAGTTGAAATGACTCATGAGACATTCTAAAACAAAATCAACAAGCTTGCTTTCATCATATCTTATATTATATAACTCTAATTTTTATTTTGATGCATCAAAAGTTCAAAGAGTCTACTATGACCTCAATAAATTTATTGAGAGTTAAATATTTTCATTTAGTTTGTGAAAATTTTTCTACATTTCATTGCTCTATTAATAGACTCTTGCATATGTTGTAATAATTTGATATTTTTAAATGAATGAAAGTTGTCATCTTAAAAATTAATGTATATAAGCCATGATTGTAAATTAAGAAGGAATAATGCATCATAAAAATATGTGTATGTAATTATCAAAAATTTTAAATGAAAGTATAGATAAATTCATATAAAATATAATGAAAATATTAAATATTGAGCTAAGAATGCCAAATGCAAATAACATACAAAAATGAATGTAGTATAATCGAGATAAGAAATAAATTTACCTACTATATATATCATGTGATATGTAAAAATAAATACATTTATTTATAATATATATCATGTTGTATTTATTAGTAAATACATTTATCTATCATATATATATTGTATGATATATAAAAAGAAATATACATATTTTTCAAAAATGTATATTAACGAAAACAAATAAACTGCAATCAATAAAGAATATTTCATGTAAAAATAGTCATAATTAAAACAACTGTAGCAACAAAAAAAGAACAAAAGTAATAGCTCTAATGTGTTTCTACTTGTATAAAAATAATAATGAAACAAGGAATAATAAAAATAAAAATAGAAAAAAAAAGAAAAATGAAGGAAGAGGAGAAAGAGGGGGAGGAAGAAGAAGAAGAAAAATAACATAAAGAGATAACAGTTGTTGATGATAGCAGTGATATTTTATTTTGTATAAATGTATAATATGTTAAATGTAAATTAACATACTTATCTTCCTCAATCGTTTGGCTTCTTAATTTTCCTGCACTTTTTCAATTTGCGGTTTATCCACCACTAAACCAAATCCATCGATTGTATCTTTATTTAGTAATCAATTTTATTTTGTTTTGAATCTAGCCAAATTTTTTTACATTTTATTTTAAATTCATCCAATGGCTATTTTTAGATTTTAAAATATATAAATAAAATTGAGGTTATACTTTTTTTAGTTATAAAATATAATCCTAGTAAAGATATGTGATTTATGAGAAATATATGAATAAATTAAAGTACATGTTAAAAAATTGGAATAAAGGTTATTTTAATATCAACTGGACTAATTTAGTTTGTTAACCTGAATAGCATATTTGAGAAATTCATCAAATAATATCTTCTTTATCCTTTATAAAGTAATCGTGATGCTTGAACGGGATATGAGGCACATCAACCTTCCTCCAAGGCCAGCCTTATCATTACTAGATCAGAAATAATAACAATGTTAAGATGCAAGTAAAAATGCGCTATGAACAATGAACTATTTAGGCAAGTGATAATGTAACTTATATAAAGTTGATATTTATATTCAGATGCACTTATATTTGATTGAAAGTCCATATCCATTATTATTCCATCCTTCATAAGCTTGTTGTGTATATTAAATATAACTTTTGCTGCTAACTACCGCATCTATCCGCAGTTACATTTTTTTGATCTTTCTCAGCCTTTAGATTTTAGTGGTTGTACATGATGTGAATTTGAAGTTCTTTAATTTTTTAAAGCCAAGGATCAAAAAGAAGGAAGAAGAAAGGGATCCCATAACCCATCTATTTATGTCTTCAAAATATAATACTTTTATACTTTATCTATGTAATTGTTACATTTTATCCGAAAAAAGCATAATTTTTCCTAGCTTTCTTTGGTGAAATTTAAAGAACCCCATGCCACAGCCAAAGCCTTCCAACTTTTCTGATAACACATATAACTATTTTACCTTTGAAAATTACAAACTTTCCTTCAGCTAATCTAATGTTAAAAACAATTCTCTTAAATCATGAAAACAGAAGTGTTGGGGAGGCAATCCAACGTCCCACATCGGTTAAAGAAGTCAAGAAAGACTTGTATATAAATATCCACACCCACCCTAATAGAATGAGGCCTTTTGGGAAGGAGCCCAAAAACAAAACCATGAGGGCTAAAAAGCCCAAAGTGGATAATATCATTCTATGTGGGGTGGTATGAGCGGAGCTCGGGGGCTTAACAATTGGTATCAGAGTCCGGTTTGAAAAACGTAGCCCGCAAGTGATCCATGTTCGGTGTACCTTGTGTCGAAATTCTTCCTGATATAATGCGATGGTCAGGCGGCGTGTCCCATTGGTCCGTAATGGTAGTGCAAGATGATTAAGATGGATCTTGTGGATTATGACTCGAGGGGAGGTCGCTCCCGAGGACGTAGACACATTGTCGAACCTCGTTAAATCTTGTGTTCTTACTTTTTCCTTCTTGTTTTTGTCTTAATCCTGTGTTTTCTTGCCGGAGTTTCTCATCAAGTGGTATCAGAGAAGGTTGCGATGGCTATGTCAGGAGGTGCGAAATTCAAAGTTATGAAATTTAATGGTCATGGTAATTTCGGATTATGGCAGACGAGGGTGAAGGATTTGTTAGCGCATCAAGGGATTTTAAAGGCTTTAAAATCGAAAAAGCCAGCATCGATGGAGGATGAGGATTGGGAGGATCTGCAGGAACGAGCAGCAGGAACCATACGGTTATGTTTGGCAAACGAGATCATGTATCACGTGATTCATCTGTCGTCTCCGGGTGAAATATGGAAGAAATTGGAATCGCAGTTTATGTCAAAAACCCTAACGAATAAACTGTATCTTAAGCAGAGGTTGTATGGGCTAAAGATGCAGGAGGGTAACGACCTAGCACAACATGTGAATATCTTCAATCAAATAATCACTGATTTAGCGCAGCTGGATGTGAAGATTGAGGATGAAGA
>CANYBF010702493.1:0-43299 GCA_948192965.1 Dalechampia spathulata
CAATCCAAATCAATACATCGAAGCATTTACACAATACCATCAGTCACATGCAGAAGTATAGGCATACAATCATCCTCATACGCATATAACACAATGTAAATCCACACATTGCAATGCACCTACGTACACCCATCAGTAATCATATACACACGTACACATGCACATACATCCCTAGATATGTATCTACGTATACTCCTAGGGTCTCTAATGTGGGTGTAACAAATACACTCACCTAAACCCTTACAACACACAAATACCATCACATTACCTGACAATAGCATCAAACATATCACCTACTCTGGTACAACCATCATAAACCGAGCACTGAACCTGCAAGATACATTATACACACCAGATTTCAGATATAACTTATTATCTGTTAGCACACTTTTGAAATAAACTAAATGTGAAATGAGATTTAATCACGATGAATGTACATTACAGGACCCAGTGACTAATAAGGTGTTAGCAAGAGGCAGAGTAGCAGGAGGTCTTTACACAATAAGAGCCACAACAAATATCAGTAATTCAATCACTTCCTCTTGTAATCAAAGCAATAAAAATAAGAAAGTTATGTTACTTTCAAATTATCATACCTTATGGCATTATAGAATGGGACATGCATCTGATTCGAAATTATCACATTTATCCTTTATAAAGCCTCTACAAAAGAACCTCAACCCATGTTCTGTGTGTCCACTTGCTAAACAACAAAGACTCAGTTTTTAGAAAAATAAAATCATTACATTAGAAATTTTTGAACTTCTTCACATAGATTTATGGGGACTTAATCATCAACACTCAATTTCAAATGCAAAATATGTTTTAACCATTGTTGACGACTTCTCAAGAGTTACTTGGACATATTTGTTGCATGACAAATACAAGGTTTTCAATACAATGTAGGATTTCTTTGCTATGATTAAAACTCAGTTTAATAAATCTATCAAAGCTATAAGAACAGATAATGGAATCGAGTTTGTGAATGAAAAACTAATGCAAGTTTTCAAAAATAAAGGCATCTTACATCAAAGAACCTGTTCTTATACACCGCATCAAAATAGCATAGTTGAAAGAAAAAACAAACACCTTTTACAAGTTTCCAGAGCCTTACTTTTCCAATCAAAAGTTCCAAAACATTTTTGGGGTGAAAGCATTTTAACAGCCACATATCTCATACATCGTATGCCCACAAAACTTTTGAACTGGAAAACCCCTTTTGAAATCATGTTCAAACAACAACCAAATTACATGCATCTTAAGGTTTTTGGTTGTTTATGTTTTGCAACAAATGTTAGTCCCCATAAGCATAAATTTGATGAAAGAACTCTCAAATGTGTCTTTGTTGGATATGCATCAAGTCACAAAGCTTACAAATTATATGATTTGCAATAGCAAAAATTCATCATTTCTAGAGATGTTATTTTTCATGAAAACGAGTTCCCTAGTGCAAGTGAACAAACAACTTCTACCTCATTTCATCAGAACCTTTTTCCCCAAAATTCTCAACAATATACAGAGGAAACAGAATACTTACCTGTTCAAGTTACCCCTGTTGTTCCACCAGATAACCTTGACCTACCAATTCCGAGTTCAAATCCTGAAACATTCACTCAAGTTGTTGACCCTGAACCTGCAATAATCAGGAAAAGTACCCGTCAAACCACCAAACTTGCTTGGTTACAGGACTATGTTAGTGTAATTACCAACTCGCAACAATCTGGCTCTGCCAACACCAGCACCTCACATGCCCTCCATGGTACCACTATCTCTTTATATAATCATGACTATATGCATTTCATGGCAAATATATCTATGACACATGAACCTCATACTTATCATCAAGCCAAGAAAGATAATAATTGGATCAAAGCAATGCAAGCAAAATTAGAAGCCTTAGAAAGAAATGAAACATGGCAACTTCCTGAGTTACCTAAAGGGAAGAAAGCAGTCGCATCAAAATGGGTGTATCGCATTAAATACAATAAAGATGGCACAGTGGACAGATATAAAGCCAGGGTAGTCGCTAAAGGATATAGTCAATTAGCAGGAATTGACTATCATGACAGTTTTTCACCTATTGCTAAGCTAGTTACAGTTCGTATGTTTCTGGTTATTGCTACCAAATATGATCGGCTGGTTTACCAACTAGATATCAACAACGCATATCTACATGGTTTTCTAGAGGAAGAAATTTACATGCAACCACCCGAAGGATATACAAAGGCCAAATCAGGAGAAGTTTGCAAATTAATTCGCAGTCTGTATGGTTTAAAACAGGCTGGCCGATAATGGAATAAGGAGCTGACGGCAAAATTACAATAAATTGGTTATCAACAGTCCTCACATGATCAATGTCTATTTATAAAGTCTACTAAGAAAGGACTTACCTTTGTTCTTGTTTATGTAGATGACTTACTCATTTCAGGTGCAGACGAAGCAGAAATAACTGCTAAAAAGGTGTTCCTCCATGAGCAATTCACAATAAAAGATCTCGGGTTTGCTCGATATTTCCTCGGTATTGAGATTGCACGGTCACCTCAAGGCATGTTCCTAAGTCAAAATAATTATATCCTTGACATCATCAAGGATACGAAACTTGGTCAAGCCAAACCAACAATGTACCCTATGCAAAAAGATATCAAACTAAATGATGAAGATGGAGAGTTGCTTACAAAACCAAACTCGTACAGATGATTGGTCAGACGATTACTGTACCTGGGCTTAACTAGACCTGATATAGCCCATGCCGTTCAGAAACTAAGCCAGTTCATGAATACTCCTCGTCAGTCTCACTGGCAAGCAGCATTATACATTGTCCGTTATTTGAAGGGCTCCTCATCAAAGGGCTTATTTTTCTCTAAAGACTTGGATTTTCGTTTACAAGCTTTTTGCGACTCTGATTAGGCCACCTGCCCCATGTCCAGAAAATCCATCACTGGCTTCTGTATTTTTCTTGGAAATTCTTTGATTTCCTGGAAGATAAAGAAACAGACAACTGTGAGTAGATCTTTGGCTGAAGCCGAATACATAAGCATGGCAAGTATAGTATGTGAGTTACAGTGGCTGAGTTACCTACTAAAAGATTTTGGTTTTCCTGTTCGATTACCGATCCCACTTCATTGTGATAATAAAGCCGCCGGGCACATAGTAGCCAACCCGATCTTCCACGAATAGATGAAACATCTTGAAATTGATTGCCATATTGTTCGCAATAAACTCACTAAAGGCTTCATCACTACCAGGCATGTTTCATCCCGACATCAACTCGCCGATCTCTTCACCAAAGCCCTTAACTCACAAATCTTCACCGACCATTTGTTCAAAATGAACCTTCTTAATCTCCTAGAAGCTTCATCTTAACGGGGGAGTGTAAGAATATAGGAGAAAAAGGAGGATTTATAGGAGAAAAAGGAGCAAAGAAGAAGAAAAGTTTGGCTGCTGCTCGATGAAGAAAAGCTGCCCGATGAAGAAAAGTGTTGTTTGGTTATTTTATAAATGGCAAATAGCTCTTTAGGTTATACTTTAGCAGAAGGAGGACTCCTACACGTGCTTAAGATTAAAATAAAACAAATGGGCTCCAGAAACCACTACCACTTCACCACACCCATCACTCATTAATGTTTTGTATATTTAATATTTTTTACCAGCTGTATTAGATATTGTTTGCCAGCTATAATCCTCAATTATTTTGTATATATGTAACATTCATTCAAAGAAGAACATATGAAAAATTCGCTTCTGCAATTCCATTTCTTTACATAGAACTGTTAAGAAACTTTTCTGGGTTGAACTTCTCTACATCTAGCAACACATTAGGATCCCTATCGATTGCACACACCTTAATGAGAACTGTTGTTTTAGTGAGAAGACAAGATGCAATCTTAGAGTTTCTTTGACAATTAACTTCATGAATTTGAAGTCCTGAAGCCCTCTTCATCAACAAATCCCTTTTTTGCCGTAGATGAAAAGCAGGTTATGAAAAGTTATTGTAATTCAAGTTGTGTAAATGTACTATCCTTAAAAGATATTTCTGAATAGTGGCAATCCTCTCAGAATAAAACGAGTTTATCTACTTCAAAAAATTATAGGAACAACAAAGAATTGATCAGGATAAACCAGAACTAACAAGTTTATAGTAGAGAAGGAAGAGAAGAGAGAAATGTTTTTTTTTGTTATATGTGTCTTGCTACGAAATGTAATTATGTATTTGTAGAAATTTAGAAGGAAGGTAAACATTAAAGAATTGATGGAATCCCAAAAAGATGACTAATTGATGGAATCCCATAAATTAGTGACATTCGTGTTCACAGATATACAAGGCTTTGCCCTCTACTTAAGCATTTTAAGAATCTAAAATAACAAATTTATATTTAAACTCAATATTTAACTCATAGTAAAAGATGTGGGATTCTGTTCTTTGAAATAACTTTGCCTCACTTCTTTTTGCTCGTTTCGCATCAGTTTTGGGTTCCGAATCAACTCTGAGAATGCCCATCTACAGTGCTGGAAGACGAGTCACTCCCTGCAAGTACTTCATTAAATTATCATTTATAATATAAAAATAAAAAATTTAAATTATTGAAGAAAAAAATGTAGTTCTTGACCATTAGAAGCCATCAGCAGCATCTCAGTGAGCAGTCGATGAGGAATATGTCATACAGATCAGCATTAGAAGCCATCAGCAGCATCTCAGTGACTAGTCAATAAGGAATATTTGTTAATGCATCACCATTACAAAGTAAACTTTGGCGGCTGACTGCGGTCTATTTAATTTAATATATTTATTCATTTTTGTCAAATTATAGATAAATTAAATTATTTTAGATGGCTATCATTTATTAATTAGATTAAATTAAGTAAATATAATAAATAAATCTTAATTAATCAAATATAAATTAATTACTTAACATGCAGCAAAATGCTTTTCTTCCGTAGATATATATTCCAAGTCAAATATGACGAGAACCTAAAAGTGGCCCACGATATCACATAGTCAACCTGGGTGACCTTTGCAAGCATTTCAACTTAATCAATTATTGGTATTATCATCATCATTATTATTATGACTATTAAAATAATTAATTATTATCATAATTATAAAAAAGATGGATGATTGAAATTAAAGTGTCCATCAAGATCGAATTATAACTTTCGATTCTTCACCATGGTGTAAGGGTAGAAATTTATGATCCAGAGAATGATTTGGTTTACTTCTAAGTAAATTCTTACAGCAACTGCTACTGGTTAAATGAAGAATGTGTTAACTTCAAAAGAACAACAGCTCTTCTAAAGTTAGCCACCGGTCCTGTTGGAGCTTTGAACCCAATTTTTCCAGTTGTATAAAGTCTGCCCTCGGATCAGTCAAAGCTGACATCAGATTCAAGATACGACTGCCCCTTCCGGACTATATATCTATCAGCAATAGGTTACAAGTCTGCCTTCCTTCCATCATCACCAGTTTTCAGCAACATAAATTTTTCTTCAGGCGTTGATGATGGAGCAGCAAATCCTTTCGTTTCCAGTTCTTGTCGGATTTTTCGTTTTTGTTTTCATGGTCTTACGGATATGGAAGAAACAGGACAGTTCCGTGCCACCACCAGGACCCTGGAAAATACCTCTTCTAGGAAATATTCATCAGCTTGCCACTCCTTTACCCCATCAACGCCTGAGAGATTTGGCGAAAACTTTTGGACCCCTGATGAGTATAAAAGTCGGGGAAATGTCAACAGTCGTAGTTTCGTCAGCAGAAGCAGCTCAGGAAGTGCTGAAAACCCAAGATGTCACTTTTGCTGATAGACCTTCATCCATTTCATCCAGGATAGTTCTTTATAATCGCAACGACATCGTTTTTGGGGCTTATGGACCGCAGTGGAGGCAAACCAGGAAACTTTGCGTACTTGAGCTGCTGAGCACAAAACGTATCCAGTCGTTCAAATCAGTAAGGGAAGAAGAAGTGGAAGAGTTTGCCAAGTTCATTTATGCGAAAAGAGGAACGCCTGTCAACCTTACAGAGAAGCTGTTTGCTTTAACGAATACAATCATGGCAAGAACCACCATAGGTAAGAAATGCAAAAATGAAAAGGATCTCATGAGATGCATTGATAGCATCTTTGAAGAATCAGGAGTTCTCAACCTTGCCGACGCATTTCCTTCCTTTACTTTGCTGCCTGTAATCACTGGATTCAAGTCTAGACTTGAGAAATTGCACAAAGAGACTGACAAGATACTTGAAGAAATCTTGAGCGAACACAGAGCTTCCAAGGCTAACTCAGACGATGAATCCAGGAACCTATTACATGTTCTTTTAGATCTTCAGGAAAGTGGAAACCTCGAAGTCCCTATAACCAATGACAGCATCAAAGCAACTATCCTGGTTAGCATCTACCCATATTTATCAATCTTGTCATCTATTTACCCTTTTTCTTGCTCCTTTGATCTAATCAACAGCAATTGTCTTGCAGGATATATTTATCGCAGGGAGTGATACGTCCGCAAAAACTGTAGAGTGGGCATTGTCCGAATTGATTCAGAACCCGAAATTAATGCGAAAAGCACAGGAAGAAGTGAGGCAGGTTTACGGAGAAAAGGGATTTGTTGATGAATCAGGGCTTCAGGATTTAAAATTCATGAAGTTGATTGTCAAAGAAACTTTGAGGTTGCATCCTGTTTTCGCATTATTTCCAAGGCAATGCAGGGAAAAGACTAAAGTTAACGGATTCGACATAGCTCCCAAAACAGCAATGCTTATTAATGTGTGGGCGATCAATAGGGATCCTAATGTTTGGCCAGAGGCAGAGAAGTTCAACCCAGAAAGGTTTCTTGACAGTTCTATCGATTACAAAGGTAATAATGCTGAAATGATTCCGTTCGGTGCAGGAAAGAGGATATGTCTTGGCATGACATTAGGAACACTAATTCTGGAGCTCTTCCTGGCAAAACTACTCTATCATTTTGATTGGAAACTTCCTGATGGGGTGACACCAGAGAATTTTGACATGACTGAACATTATAGTGCTTCAATGAGAAGAAAAACTGACCTCGTCTTGATTCCCATTCCAGTCCATCCTTTGCCTACGCATTAAACCCACACGAATACGTCTGTTTCTTGCTTGCTCTCTCTTACTAATATGATGGAGTATTGTAATAAATACAAAACGTAGGAACTGGTGTGAGAATAAGATGAGCTATATTAAGTTGCATTAATTTCATTTTCATTTTGTTTTTCGCATAGCTTGTTCAATTTTCTTTTGCTTACCTTAGTCCCTCAATACCAAGAAAAATCTATAGACAAATGCTTCTACTCCATTCTCTTATTTCATTAATCGGCCATGGAGTTTCCTCTAGGTGAACTTTCAGGACTAGCAGACTTGAAAACATCATTTCTGATAATCTTCTTGGCATAAACAAGTTCTTTGCACATGATAAGGTAGAATTGAAGGGACAAGAATGTTAAGAAGTAACGATGAATTTTTGAACGCTTTTGTGAATTAATAAATCCATCAAACCACCACTAAAACTGCATCTCTTATAAGGAATCAACACAAAAACAGGAACAAGAAGAACAAAAAGAAGCAGCAGCAGCAGTGGCTGATATGCTATACTAGAAACCTTCTCACTAGCTCTACTATCCAAACCAACAAAATTATATACAGAAACAACCGGCTAATTGACATTTCTCCTCGAAATGGAGACTTCTAACACCTTTGTTCTGGCATTAACCAGCTTAAAGATGCAAACATCTCCTGCTTGTAGACAATTTTCACGGGCAAATACAGGCCATCCTGCAGACAACAGACCTCGAGATCCGTAGTTGATTAATTTCACATCCCATTGCTTGTTTTTAACCTCCAACTTTATGTTCTTTATATTTTGCCTGATAAACTTTTTCATGAACTCTCCAGGTACATACTGCAAAAAGGAAAAGTTTGAATACTTATTCATGACAAGCTTTTATGCAAGTTTCATAGATTTCGTATGTACTGTAATTGTTTCCCTACTTTGGCAAGTGAATTTTGCCTGTCCATCATGCCATAAATAGACAAGTGTATGTTAATCATCTATATGTCATGATTTAGTGTCTGCTATTAACATAGTTTTTGCTCAACTTTACAGATAGGTAAGCTATCTACCCAAATCTATTCCATCATTTTATATAAATTCTGCTTTATCGTTTAAGAAAATACCAGGAACCGCCTCATGTTATCCGACTTGATGAACACTTCGAAGGATGGACTTGGCAAGGTTCCTGCAGCTTCGGTGTTGGGTGCCTTCAATAAACTGTCAACGACCTTGCTGTTATCTGCACGAAAGAAACAGATGCTGTTCTGTTTTGTCAAGCATGTTTAGACATTGACAGTCTTTCCTGAACTAAATGGAAAACGAATTAGCCATAGCATTCATAAATGAAAACCGACCGAATGACAGGCAGCTATCTCCGTTTCTTAAATTTCGGTAAATGATAACTCTGAATGTAATTTGCTTGTGACTAATAAGATCAAAGACACAAACATCACCGAAGTTCAAACGATTGTCATATACGAATTTATTCCAACCATGACGAAATCTTGCTTTTGTTCTTCTACCATGTTTTGAGTAAGAGTACTTGACAGACCACGTCCTGCCACCATCCATAACATTGAGCGTGGCACAGCCACGCCCTTTCTTCAAGTATTTACGAGCAAATCCTGCTTCTATGGTCTGCAAAAGTTATTTACAAGGAGAAAGAAAAAAAGAAATAGATTATCAGAAAGCCAGAAGGGTGGGTTCAACACATGGAAAAGTGATAATCAGGATCTGTCGTTGTTCAAAATGCCAATTGAAATTATACTTACCACTTCTTTTCCTGGATCAATATATGACGGCTGCATTACAGCCGTGAAAAAAGGATTTTTAGATTTGAAAGTAGCGTTGGCTCTATCAAGCACTTCACCTTTCCCATCAGTAGTCAATTCTTGTGTCTCTGAGATGGCCCCATTGATCTCTTCTTTCTTGCTACGCATGCTTTCATTCCCTCTTCTTCCTGCAGCATTTTAACCCACACAATCAACAAAGGAAACAACCACATTGTCGTCTCTATCATTGAAAATCTCATACCTTCAAATGGAACTATAGGATCCTGAGCCTTTACTTTCTTCAGAGTACAGGCATCTGATAACGGTGATTTCTCTTTTCTTTTCCGGCTCAATGAATAACCATTCAAGATTTCAACAAAATCATTATTATTTTCAACTTGTTCAACCCTTGTCTCCACAAAATCTTCCTCCAGATTAACAGCAGCCTCAGGTTCACTTTTGCATGGATAATCTATCTCTGAAGCACTAGGGTCAAATATGATCACATTGAAATAACAATTTACCCGATCATATTGAAAAACAAGGAAATATCCGCGGACTATAGAGTAAAACTCCATAAATTCTTGCCAACCCTTCTGTAACCAAATTTTACCATTACAAGTTACCAACTCCACTCGCCATGCGTCATCACTTGGAACCTTGAGTAGTACAGTATTTGGCAAGTCATATCCATACTTCATCACAAAATTCTTAGGAATTTCCTGAAATTCCATCACAAACAATCAAACCCAGCATTCAATATTTGTTATTCAAATTCAAGCACAGAAAAAATCACCACTATCTCAATCAAAATTGACAAAGAAAATAAACCCAGAAACGGATTCGACAATCCTGACCAAAACAAAACCATTTACTTTCTTTAACAGTGAATATAATTCCTATACATAAAAGGGTTAATCCTGCATGTAATGAAAATCTCAAAAAAGATACAAAAGAAAGAAAGAAAGAAAGCTTACAAGCTTCTTATCACGAATGGTATTATCAAGAACAACCTTGAAAAAATGCGGGGCAGTAGCCCTAACGATCAAGCGATCCTCTTCTCTTGTAGTAGAAGGAAGCATTATTTTAACAGCTCTATCACAACTCCAATGGGCGTCCTCTTAAAAAGCGAAATATGTTCTTACTTGCTCACACGATCGAATCAAAAAGTTCCTTAACGTAAAATCCTCGGTATTACTAAAGAAGAGATTAAAAGCCTTCCATTCAACAGATACGGAAATCTTTGGATGAATCTTAAGTAAATCTTCAACCTCTATAGGAAATTCTCCAGTGTTCTGAAAATTACAAATGGGCCTCACTATGAAATTGTTAAAAAAAAAAATCATAACTACAAAATTATAAAAATAAAAAAAGCATATATTGTTTGGAAATACAAAGTTAAGAAGTGAAAGCGTGTGATGGTATCTTTCTACAAGCTTTTTTCCTAACAATTACAGTGCATAAAAGAAAGAATTGTTCATGCAATAATGTATACATTTTCCATGCAAACAAAAAAAAGGGGGAAAGAAAGAAAAGAAAAACAAAGGAAAATCCGCCGGGAGACAGACCCAAGAAACAAAGGTATATTCGAAAGTGACACTTCCACCCATGATTTCTCCCCACCATTCTCCCTTCATTTTAAATTTTGTTTACTTGTCCATATTCTAATTAAGTATCTCCCTAATCACACTTCAACTTAGGGTTTCCAATCACTTTCTTTGCCTTCCGTCTACATGCATGGCCACTAGCTTTTCTTTTCTTTGTTTCTTTTTCAAAAAGCTTACATGTTACGCAAAACCAAAAAAATCTTCATATCATTAGTATTTATTATTAATTATTCTTATTGTATAAATATATCATTTAATAAAAATTAATTGTACATTATTTTACTTCATCTAGATTCATTTAAAATCATAAAATTCAATAAAAATAAATAATTAATTATGTATTATTTAATAAAAAATTGATATATATAATTTTATGTGATAATTAAATTTATATAAGAATTTTTAGAGATTTATAATCCTAAAATCCAATAAAAGTAAAAATAAAATATAAAAACTCATATGAATTTAATTCAGGTAATTATATTATATTTATTATCATAATGAATAGATAAGTATATAAATTAGGTAGGAGAGACAAAGGAACATAGAAAAACACAAGCAGACTTGTGCTTTATTATATTTGAATGATCTCCACTACTTGTTCCTCTGCAACTCTCCCTCCTTGATGTGATTCCACCACAATCTCTCTAAAGGAAAATCAAGACTAAAAAGAAACAAGATTACCCATTAACCTTTACAAAAGATAAAGATCATATCATAGAGGGTTAAAGCTCAAGCACAGACGCTCATAATGGTCTTCTCATCCATTACTCCTGTCTATCTAGATCCACCCAACTGGCATCAGGTTTCTTTTCTTTTCTTTTTCTTTCTATTCTTTTCATTGTAGCTTAATATAGCTTCTTCTACAGAGAAATGGAACAAGCAAAAATATTCCTGCAGATGCTTTTCTTTTAAAGCTTTTATTGAATATACTATCTATATGACTTGTTTTTGTTTTATGTTTAATCTTCGTGTATCAATTTTTGCAGGAGTTCGATCAGCAATCAGGTGGAGCTGACGGTGGTGGAAGTACAGGCTCGGTCAGGCCTGGTACGATGGCAGAAAGAGCTAGACTGGCTAAAATACCCCAACCAGAAACCGCACTTAAATGTCCAAGATGTGACTCAACAAATACAAAATTTTGTTATTTCAATAATTATAGTCTTTCTCAGCCTAGACACTTTTGCAAGACTTGCCGGAGATACTGGACTAGAGGTGGTGCACTAAGGAACGTACCGGTAGGAGGTGGATGTAGAAGAAACAAAAGAAGTAAAGGAAGCAATAGATCGAAATCACCATCCAAAGCTGGTTCTGGCTCAAGTAGTGGCGGATTTGTTTCCAGTAATCGCACTAACGACATTATAGGGCACATGCCGCCTCCACCACCTATCTTACCTCCCTTGCATCATCTGAGTGATTATAACTCCACTGATATTGGGTTAAGTTTTAGCAGAATTCAGCCTCCAACCGTGGTCAATTCTGGTGGTGGTGGTTTGGAGTTTCAGACAGGCAGTTGTACCGGTTCCGATGGTGTTATAGGTGGTGTTGGGTATATGTTATCTAGTGGAGTTGCTGATCAGTGGAGATTGCAACAAGTACAGCAATTCCCATTCTCGACAAATTTAGAGCTACCAAATGGATTATATCAGTTTGAAGGTGAAGGTGTTGAGCCCCCAAATTATGTCTGTCAGCTTCGGTGTAAGCCATTTGAGACCGGGATGACTCAAAATGCATCAGTGAAAATGGAAGAAAATCATCATCATCAGCAGCAGCAGCAAGAATTGAATTTCTCAAAAAACTTTCTGGGTATTGCAGCAAACGAACATCAATATTGGAGTACCAATAACAATGATAATAATAATAATGCATGGACTGATCTTCCAGTTGGGTTCACTTCCTCTTCTTCAAGGCACGATGCTTTGTAATTTACATGGCAAACTCCGTATCCAGTCTTTCGTGCTTTTGATCCCAACTTGTAAATACAAATAAAGAGGAAAGTTCACATCATCGAAGACAAGAAGATTTTGAAGGTTTCAACCAATGGATCGATCAGACTTGAAGATGATGATGATCGATATGTTGATGGTCTCTCCTTGATCTGCTGGAATAAATTGGAAGAAGGATGGTAGGCTTTTGTATTGGCTTGTTACTTTCTTGGGTTAATAATCTTGTAGAAGAAGGGACTGCACTGGCTATATGTTCATGGCGTGCTCGGATCTTCTGGGTATATTTTACATGAAAAACTATACAGTAATAGCTGATCAAATTCACTGTACTAATTGATTTATCTAGAATAGTTAATGATATGTGACAATTTACCCTAACTTCTTCTTCTTCTTCTTCTTCTTAAATTCCAAGTTACTTAAAGTATCATTCTATAAATTCCAGTTCACAATTGAAAGAAGAAGTTTGATTCATTAATCTGTGAGCTTCCTTTCCCTTTTTCTTTTCATGCTTTTATGTAAACCAGTTCATTTGTTTTCATCAAACTTGCACTGATATTTCTACACAATTCTACTTGGTATATATCCTAAATTTATATTGTTTGATTCAAAATTTAATCATAAATAATAATTGATATTAGATGTTATATATCGATTTATGCAATCTGATAGTTAACATATTAATTAAGTATTTAGTTTAGAAAGTAAGTTGATAAAGATAAAATTAATTTAATATAAATATATTTATGAAAAAGGTATAATATATATTAATGATATTATAGTCCAATGACTTGAATATTCTAAAAAATCCATCATTACACAAATAAACTAATGTATTATATTTGTCACTTGATTAACATGTTTTACTTTTAAATTAGCTAGAAAAATATCTTTTGAAAATGTAAATTTAATTACAGTATTGACTTATGTTAATTTGTTGCCATTTTTCTGAGGTGCATCAACCACCAATTCAAGAAAATTTCCAGATTCCAACATTTAGTTGGACCCATATAGTGTATTATTTTATTTTATTTATTTTTCCCTTTTCACCCACCCAAGAAAACAGTTTCAACACATCATATATACTCCTCATTCTGTAGATTTGGTATAAAATTAGGGTTAATTATAGCAATAGAAAACCTAAGAATAGTGTCATTTGGTATAATGAACCCTATAAAATTATGAATCATTTACATTATATGATAATAACTATATACTAATTTATAAAATTACTAATGACATTTAAGAAAAATTAATGCTTATTAAGACTGGATTGAGATGCAATTATACTTGAGGAAGTATTTATTTGTTTTGAGGCTGAAAATGATTGCATGGATAAATCATATTTAAATATATATGGAGATTTATATACGAATAAGAAAAACAATAGGAGAATAAGGCCAAAAGCACACACAAATCCATGCACCATGAAACCTAATATAGGATTCTGGAACGTTGGTATGGAAAATCAACATATGACCATTCCTTTACTCTCTCTACAAATGGTCAAAAGTTGAACTAGATTCTAAGCAAACCATGAAAACATAGACCAGCCTACTTCATTCTTGGCAAAAGCAACAAGAAGAAGGAGAAGAAGAAGAAGAAGGTAAACACCCATGTTTTATTGGTCTTAAAGCTTGTGTTAGTATATTTTACTTCACTGGTTTTAATAAATATTATTTTTAGAAATGCTAAAATATATTTATATACAGTCCACAGTTTAGGATAATTTTACGATAAAATTAAATTAAATTTATGTTATTAAAATGATAAATTTTACTCATATTTATTATTCATAGAATGAAAGATTTAATATTCGATATAATATATTTTGAAAAGCTTTTATAATTTCAAGTGAATAAATTATTTTTATTATATAGTTGATAATAATAATAATTGAGATGGATTATGATTTAATAATTATATGGAAATGGAATGTGGGTTTTGGCTCTGCTTTTCGCAGTGACCAATACTCTTACCAACAAGGAATAAAGCTATTTCGAAACTGTCAAAAAAGCATATCATCTCCCACTTATTATTATTATTAGTATGAACAAATTTCAGATAAATAACCATAAATGAATAAAAGCTAAACTTTATATATAAAAAAATTTAATATAAAATGCAATGAGGTCTGGTTGATGGCTGAATCCCACATGCAATCTACTTCAGGCAATGAGTATGCTTCTGCGATTCCATGGCAGCTTTCCCTCTCTCTTTAAATTAATCAGTTCCATCTTCTACAAATCATCATAAACAAATAATTTCATATGAATATTAAATAATCATATTCTTGAACTAACTAATACGATTTGATTAATTATTTATTCTATTAAAATGAATAAAAATTCAAGATTCTAATTTTTCACTTCTTGAAAATCCTGACTCATTTATATTTATATTTATAGGTGAGTAAATCACGATTTGAATCAAAAAAAATTAAATCGAATTGAAAATTGAAAATTTTTGAATTTAAAAAATATTTAATTTTGTTTAAGAAAATTAACATTTTTATCAAAAATTTAAATAATTTTAAAAATAAGATAAAAAATTTAACCAATTGATTAAATCAAAATTTGGTTGGTTGGTGTTTAATTTATAAATTTTCAAATCGAAAATTTTTAATTTTGTTTAATATTTAATATTTAAAAATCAATTTGGTAATCAAATCGATTGGATATCGATTTCTATTTGTATCTTCATTTATTTTAAAAAAATTACTGTATTTTTAGATGTTTAAAGTGAAATGCGTATCAAGAATATATAAAAATTAAATATCTAGATTGAAACTTTAAGAATAAGTGGATATATATAGAAAGGTTTTGCTTTTTTATACAGAAGAAAAAATAGAAGAAGAAGACAATCGTCAAACCCTAATCTTGATAGGAATGGGTCATGAGTGGGAGATAATCTTTGTGATTTCATACTTTGGAAGAAATAATAATAATGTAAAAGGAAACACAGTTATCTTCTATATCCTTCTTCTCATCAATTAGTGAGCGGATGTCATTGTTAACACTTTATTATTATTTTATTCTTTTTTTGACTCATGCAGACTTCCAAGAATACAGTAATGTTTATTATATTTGATAATAATAAATGATTTTTTTTTGTTTTTAAAAAATAATTTATATTTTTCAATCCCTTCAACGATTTATCATATTTATGTGATTATTGTATTATAATAATTTAATAATGAGATAATGACTCATTAATTATTGCAGCTTAAGTTTATGCAAGACTTGATTGTGTGCATGTAAAGTTGTCTATATATATGACATCATCGACCACATTCTAATTAGTGGAATGTTACGTAAAAAAGCACAAAACACGTGGCCTTCACATATTATATTATATTATGCTAATGCAATAAATCCAATACAAGGATTCCACGCATTACCATGGAAAATCAAATATATCGATAAATATATAATAAATAAGAGAGATTTTAATTTTAATTTTTAATAAATATTTTAAATTTATTTTATATTATTTTATTTTATTTTATATATAAAATATGAAATTCTAATTAAGTAACAATTATAATGACTCATATTAAATTTCATATAATAAAGTTTACCGAAAAACATTCAAAGACCAACAACCTTTTATTGACCAATGATGTGATTATTAATTAATCAATGTTTTGTCTTAATTATTAAGCAAATAATATAGCTTTTTCTTTGCAAAAAGAATGGATTAGAGGTTGATGGTGCTAAGCAGATACATTTCAGTGAAATAGTCTATATATATATATAGATTATATCAGCCTACAAGCTTTGACCAAGTAGTCTACACCAATGGAATTATATATTTATGGCATCTCTCTATCAATAGAAAGAAATCATGTTCAATCAATTTGTCTTCTTTGATTAACTACCCAAACAGGATTTTAATAATTCAAAAAAAATTCTGCCTACAGATTTTTATAATTATCTTTTTATAAAAATATTGATTTATTTAATAAAAATTTCATTTATTAAATATCAATTTATTTATTTATTTATTTATTAAATATCGATTTATTAAAATTTCAACCTTAACATACAGATTCATATCAAGTTCGATAAAATTTTTTTTGTAAGAAATGTTGTGCAAAAAAATAATTTACAATTTTGAGACTCATATGCATAAATAATAATAAAAAAAAGAAAATATATAAATCACAGAAATTGAATTAAAAAAAAACATTACATAAGATTTAGGTGATTTTTCTGGAAACAAAATAAAATAAAATAAATAAAGAGAAAGGTGTGGAAAGATTACAGGTTGATGATAAATTGATGTATTTTTATATATCAAATCCAACATAAAGGGCCCTTAGTTAATTATTCGGCTACCTTTTAATTTGTGTTCATGCCTTTCTTGGCCTTATTATGTCGTAAAAGTAGATTGGGCCATTCCTTATTATTATTTTTATTTAGTTTTATCATTATTAATATATACGTGGGTGATAATTTAAATTTAATACCTTCATTTATGAGTTAGGGGCGGAGTCAATGTCGAAGTGAAGGGGAAAGGGGGAAGTTCGTCGATGATTCTGAATCAAGGGGGCTACATGCATCTAGTTTAGAAAGAGATTAAAATGAAGAAAAATAATAAATTATTACAGCTCAACCTTTCATTTATCTTATTCAAATTAAACTAATAATTGTATTTTTTATTAAATTAATAGTAGGTTGATATGAATTTAATTATAAATAATTAAAATTCATATGTATATATACTTCATATAAAATATAATATAACCCAGTATAGTATGCGTTCTCGCAATGCAGCTTCAATCACTTCTAGGGCTACGGTGTAAAAAGATATGAAGATGTACTAAGCCTTCTAGCATTTTAACGTATCATGATTTAAATTTATTTTAATAAATTAAAAGTGATTTGAAAAACATTTTCAGACCTTTCCCATTTTTTAAATTTATTTTTATATAATTTCTGTTATTGATATAAATTTTAATGTAAAATAAAAAAACAAATTCTTCTCTAAATTGATTATCTAAATTAATTATTTGATTTTTTTAAAATGTTTTTTTAAAAATAATTTAACCGCTTTTCATAATAAAATTCTTTTATTATAATCTTGCTAAAAAATTAATATCGATAAATATATGTAAGAATAATGTTTTTTAAGTTTAATAAATATATGTAATGTATAGCTTCTGAAAGTTTAATATAAATTTAATATATAGTTTTTGTTCAATATATTTTTCAATAAGTTAATTCTGTTATTATATTTTTTATATTTATTTTATTTGTTATAATTATTTTCATCATAAATATGATATATATTTGATTCATATTTATAAATCAAATGATATATATATATATATATATATATATTAATAATATATATATTATTAAACAAATATTATTAAATACATTTACATATATATATTATATAATATATATAATAAATATATATCTATTAAAATATATCATATATCTATCATAATAAAAAAATTAAATATATCAAATGATATATATTTATTTCAAAAAATAATAATTAATTAAAAAATTACAAGATAGTAACATAAAAATAATAAAATAATCATAAAAATTTTTTTGAAAAAAATAAAAGTAAATGATATTGAAAATAAAATTGAAATATTTTTGGAGAGCATCTCTAACCTTGTTGCAGTGTTTATTGGGGCAAAGGTGTTTGGGCTTACGAAGACATGAGCCCCTTGAATTGCAAGCCCCTCTTATACGTCCATATCAATAAATACCATGATCCAATATTTATTTAATTAAATATAATAATCAATGAAGATCATTTGAATGCTATTTTATTTAAATAAAATCATAAAATATGATATTTCAGCAGTTATGATAATCTAATATCAGTTGGGAAATGGAAATTAATGGAGGCGGGTGCGGTTCATCAGACTTTAGTTAGCTCTCCTACTTCCAACTACACGTCTTTAATGAATTTCCCCTCATCTATCTGTCTATATTGGCCCAAACCCATCTCTGTTTACGCTGTTTTCTATATCAGAATTGGGGTCGATCTGTTTCAATTTCCCCTTTGAAGCTTTGGTTCTTTCTAAATCTTCAATAAAATCATTTGTTATTTAAAGCGTTTCTTCTTTTCGCCATTTCGTGAATTGGGTTCTCTTGTTTCATCCGTTGAAATGAAGGTTACTGTAGTTTCACGCAGTGGTAGAGAGGTCATTAAAGGAGGCCTTGACCTCAATGATTCGGTACTCTTTTTTTCCTTTTCTATTTTTATCTATTACTCTGATTCAATGTTCAGAAAATGGAGGCGAATGTTATTAGTTAGTTGGCTGTTTTTCATTTGTAAGTTTTTCTTGTGTTTGTATTTTCTCTGCAGGCTACAGTGGCTGATCTGCAGGGTGCAATTCATAAGCGAAGTAAGTGATGCATGCACTGACACTGAGCTTGCTGCTTATAGATTTATTTCAAAAACTTGTACTGTTTTATTGTTAAATTTACTTTGTAGATCTTGTTTCTGTTATGAATTTAGCTTGAAAGGGAAATAAAAGAAGCAAAATTATTCTGTCGTAGTGAGGTGTATTTCTTGAGATTTGATATGAAGGTTCTATCGGCTTGATGCTCATTTTGTTTGATCTCATTTATTAGATATTCCTGTGTAATTCTTTGTTGATACAATTGGAGTTCTATGGAATGCTTCACCTCCTTTCTCCTACTATCCTTTGTTTCTTCATGCTTCTTGCTAGTGCTAGAGCTTGTAATGTTTGTTGTCTAGCACAGATGTACCAATTAAAACTCTACTTGGCAAATGCAAGTTACTGGCTGAAGTAACAAAATTGGTAGAGAATTCCTTCTTATACACTACCACTGTATTCTTAAGATACTATCCTCACAGTGGCAAGATTTCATATGTGTGTTACAAGTTTTAGGAAAGAGTACCTTAATACAAGATTAAGTTGGGTTCTTAATCTGATGGCTTTCGTTTGTATCATCTGTTTAGTTATTTCATTTGAGAAACTATTACTTTTGGTGAGCTTTTAATCTGATATTTGTTTTCTCATGGTAAATTGAAATCTCATTTTTATTTTCCGAATCTCTAGAAGTATGCAATGAAGATGTGCATGCTTGAATATCCAACTTGGTAACCTGTGCTGTTTTCGGCAGCCAAAAAGTTCTATCCTTCAAGACAGCGGCTGACACTGCCTCTTCCACCGGGGTCAAGGGAAAGGCCAACTGTTCTGAACTACAAGAAGAGTCTTAAGGATTACAGTGATGGGAATTCAGACAAATTAACAGTAGTCTTCAAGGACCTGGGTCCGCAGGTTTCCTACCGTACACTTTTTTTCTTCGAGTACTTGGGTCCTTTGATTCTTTATCCTGTATTTTACTTCTTCCCTGTTTACAAGTACTTTGGATACGAGGAGGAACGCACAATCCACCCAGTTCAGACATATGCAATGTACTACTGGTGCTTCCACTACTTCAAACGTATCATGGAAACATTTTTCATTCACCGTTTTAGCCATGCAACCTCGCCGCTGGCCAATGTGTTTCGAAATTGTGCTTACTATTGGACCTTTGGTTCCTATATCGCATATTATGTGAACCACCCACTTTACACTCCTGTTAGTGATATACAGATGAAGATTGGGTTCGGGTTTGGTTTGATTTGTCAAATTGCAAACTTTTACTGCCACATCTTGTTGAAAAATCTCCGCAGTCCTGATGGCAGTGGAGGATATCAAATCCCACGTGGCTTTCTATTCAATATCGTGACATGTGCAAATTACACAACTGAGATATATCAATGGTTGGGTTTCAATATTGCAACACAAACTGTTGCAGGCTATGTCTTTCTTGTGGTCGCCACTTCGATCATGACGAACTGGGCTCTTGCCAAGCACCGCCGACTTAGGAAGGTATCCTTCTGCAATTTTCAGCTAATATGATCATTTGCTAACTACACATTTTTTCTATTTTTATTCAACTTTTTTCAGTCATTGTCTTCTTTAACACCCATTTCCTTGCTGCAGCTATTTGACGGGAAGGATGCAAGGCCAAAATATCCACGTCGTTGGGTTATACTGCCCCCATTCCTGTAGAAATGAACAGCTATTCCACCATTTATTCGGTGACGTGATACGTAAATTGCAGTTCGTTCTTGTCAAGTATGAATTGTAGGTCGCGCTTTGTTCCCATTTGCTTGAAGTACTGTCTTCAATTTAGATAGTACGTTGGAATTAGAGGATATTCTTTGTTAAATATCCTTTTATTTTATAACTTTCTTCAGCTGGTCAAATTATTTGCCAAGTTTCATGGATCTTGATGGTTTAGATAATTTGTCTTTGAATATTTATGTGATCTTCATCGTACCAATTACCTTACTTTAGTTAATAACTGGAATTTGCCTGGTATTGAATTGAAGAACTCTGGATTACAGTGACTACGATGCTAGCATTCAGATCAAATTCTTTCATCAGTGATTGAAATGAGACATGAGAGCTGAAACTAACCAGTTAGTGATGAAAAACCCTTACCTCTATCTTGCTATAATACGGGTTACTTAGGAAGGCCTTGCACAATGGCGATTCATCCTTTGTGATCAGCAATGAAACATACTTTAAGGCATTACTGGTCTTGGATAACAAAAGAACTTGCTTTCGTTAATTGGGTTTCATAAATTATATTTATTTTTATAAAATAATTCGTCTAATGTAATGCTAATGATTTAATAAGTCATCGTTTTTGACCAAAAATGTAATTGAGGGTTATCCGTTCCAGTCATTGGGAGGGAGGGACACTGTTTCCAAAAATTCAAACCACTTGGTAGATGCTTGGCTTTGTTTTGTTGATTCAGCTATCTTTAGTCACCTTCAGGTTTGTGGGTTTGCAACTGTTCTTGAATCTGCGCAAGGGGGGCTCCATTCGAGCCATGCTAGATCATACCCCAGGTTCACACTCTGCCAGAGTCTCAGAAGCTTTGGCCTCTACGCTCAGTTTTAGAGAGGCTACAACATTCCATACCTTTCAGAATTTGGTTTACTAGTAACTGATCGTCAAGCTATGCTCGATAGCATGAATAATGTTTCTGTTCATTGGGTGACAAGGGAAGCAAATATTGATGCCCATAATCTTCCAAGGATGGACTTTTCCTGTCCCAAATGGATGCCATGATTGATAGTCATCTCCAACTTTAAACAATAAATAACTATCGAAGGCAAGCTTTATGAGATCAGGACGGAAATCGATAATTGCAGATCGCAAGTATTCAAATGGCGAGGATTGAATTCTTGAAATTGCTCAACCACCATTATTATTGAGCTGGAAAAGTTGCCTCCAACTGCTTTGGCGTGCGCTTAATTCTGCGATGACTCTCATGATTAATTAAAGATAAATTTATTTCAAATAATTCATTTATCATTATTGATGAAATGATGCAAACCAAAAAAAAGAAATTTATCGATGAAATTTGATTTTTTCCTCTAAATTTGTTAATTAATGGTCGCATGGAAAATCCCGCAGAGGTCGCGATGCTGACTGTAATTTGTGTCCACAAGAATAAATCCAACCGCTGAGATTGAATGTCGAGCTTCCGATGACCATTTCCTGCAAGGAAACCCTCTCTCCCCCTCTCTCCCTCGCTTATATTAGGTTGGAGGCATTTCATCTTTCAATTTTCATTTTCCTTTTCTCTACGATTTTGATCTGTTAAGGTTCGAATTTGATCGGCCGAAGGAAACTGTATGTTCTGCGTTTACGTTCTTCGACTTTGAATGCAATTTACGGTATAATTCCGAACGTAATCCTCTGCATTGCATTTCCATTGAGATCGATTCATTTTCCTGATAGTTTGAACAATGTAATCAATGAGCATAAGGGAAGCAAAATGACATTGCGATCTCGTCTTTCCTTATGACAAAGTCAGGAGCTTGTTTAGATTAATCACATTTTGGTATTTGCAGGCACTGAAAAATGGCCGATTCTGAGGATATTCAACCCCTTGTCTGTGACAATGGAACAGGAATGGTCAAGGTATGAAGCCAACTTTACTGAGCTTTAGTTTATATATCTAACAATACCAAGTAACAAGCCAATGGTTTCGCCATGTTATTTTTGCGGGGACTGATGTCTAGATTTGTTTTTTTAGGCTGGATTTGCTGGAGATGATGCTCCACGAGCAGTGTTTCCCAGCATTGTTGGTCGTCCTCGCCACACTGGTGTGATGGTTGGCATGGGCCAGAAAGATGCGTATGTTGGTGATGAGGCTCAGTCCAAGAGGGGTATTTTGACATTGAAATACCCTATTGAGCATGGTATTGTCAGCAATTGGGATGACATGGAAAAGATCTGGCATCATACATTCTATAATGAGCTTCGTGTTGCTCCTGAAGAGCACCCTGTACTTCTTACTGAGGCTCCTTTGAATCCCAAGGCTAATCGTGAGAAGATGACTCAAATCATGTTCGAAACCTTCAATGCTCCTGCTATGTATGTTGCCATCCAGGCCGTTCTCTCCCTCTATGCTAGTGGTCGCACAACTGGTAACTGCCATATAATTTGCTCCATCGAGGTTTTCCGAATCCATCATTTCAAATTGCGGCCCTTAGCTCTCTACCTTTCTAACTCAAATCTTTGATTGGTGGAATGTTTTGTGCAGGTATTGTGTTGGACTCTGGTGATGGTGTGAGCCACACAGTTCCTATATATGAGGGTTATGCCCTCCCACATGCCATCCTTCGTCTTGACCTTGCTGGTCGTGACCTTACTGATGCCCTGATGAAGATCCTTACCGAGCGTGGATATTCTTTCACCACCTCAGCTGAAAGAGAAATTGTGAGGGACATGAAGGAAAAGCTGGCATACATTGCTCTAGATTATGAGCAAGAGCTGGAGACTTCCAAAACCAGCTCATCAGTTGAGAAGAGCTATGAGTTGCCTGATGGTCAGGTGATCACCATCGGTGCTGAGCGTTTCCGTTGCCCGGAGGTTCTGTTTCAACCATCCATGATAGGAATGGAAGCTGCAGGGATTCATGAAACCACATACAACTCCATTATGAAGTGTGATGTGGATATCAGGAAAGATTTGTACGGTAACATTGTTCTCAGTGGTGGAACAACCATGTTTCCTGGAATTGCTGACAGGATGAGCAAGGAAATCTCTGCACTTGCCCCAAGCAGCATGAAAATCAAGGTGGTGGCACCACCTGAGAGAAAATACAGTGTCTGGATCGGAGGTTCAATTTTGGCATCCCTGAGCACTTTCCAGCAGGTTGGTTGAAATCCAGTCATGGATTATGAACACAAATACATGGCTCTAGCTTGAACATCGATCTCTTACCATTTGTTATCTGTTTGAGTGCAGATGTGGATTGCAAAGGCGGAATACGACGAGTCGGGACCATCGATCGTGCATCGGAAATGCTTTTAGATGTTTGAAGAATAGGAGTTAAAAGAAAAGACAGGAAAAGTGTTATTTTGTTTGTTGGAAAGCAGTTGGTCTCTGTGTCCCCATTTGATCTTTTCTCCTTCTCTTGCCTTTATTTCGACAAGGCCATGAGTGCCTGCAAAAACGATCCGATTCTTTCATTTCTTGTTCTTTATTATTTCTCAACAAGTTCCGAGTACTAAATATATTTGCAGCCCAGTTCATGCTTCATTGTTATGTTGATGCCTGAGAGTTTTATTGCCATGAACTACTTTTTTGTTAGAAATGTTCAAGTTGCGAATGGCATGAATGCTGATGATGCCCCATTAAATTTCAACTCCAAAATAAGAACAGCTTGTGAACCCTTTCCATATGGCTTGCATTCAACCATTAATTATAGTTGTTATTATTCATCCATCTATATCCTTCAATAATCATCACTTAAATCAATCTATTCTCCCATCTTCATGATGATTTCATCAATACTAACCTTCTATAATTTTTCAATATTTTATATTATAAATATTACATATCAATCTTTATTTAATATTATAAATAATTAATCAATACTATTCCCTCTATCTTCGATTTCTTTTTTTAATTATTCTAAATTATATAATTCACTTTCTTTTTTCATAAATCTATTATATATTTCCTTAAATCATTCATTAAAAATATAATAACAATAATACATTAAAATTTATCTTTTCTAAATAAAATAATTAATATTTTCTTAATCTTGATAAAATTAAAAATAAATATTTTTTATAAAACAAAGAAAATATTAATTATAAAATATCAATAAAATCATCACGAAGATAAAAAAAAAAAGAGCTCACAAATGTACAAAGAAATGATTTGAATTTTTAAAAATTATGGTTAGATTGCTTAGTATTATATGGATAATAAATTATATTATAATCTGTGAAATTAATTTAAATATATTTATTTAAAATAAATTTTTAAATATCAAAATTATATCCAAAATATTTTATTTAAGATAATAAATCTTAATAAAATTAATACTCAATTAATAAAAAAGCTGCTTAATAATATTTTATTATAAACTTTGATTTTCATGATTTGTTGACTTTTTTTAAAAAAAATAATAATTTCATTTGCATATATATAAAACTTTTAAAATTAATTTGAACAAAACATTTCAACTCAAAAAAAAGTAATTAATATGATTTAAATTTGAATATTTTTCAAAAAACTTTAATAATGCTAAAAAAATAAAAAGAATATCCAGTATCATGATTCATGAATTATTATTATTATATATTAATAAATATAAAAAAATTAAAATATTAAATGAATATTTAGGCAAAATGTGATATAAAAACATGCAAGAAAATTAAAGAAAATGGAAAATATAATATCTTAAAAATAAAGAAAAAATATTTTAATGTTTAATTTGAAAATAACGAGGCGCGAAGGTCGGCTTCGAAGTTGAAGTTTGAAAGCCTACGACCCGTTCTTAATTTTCAAAAAACGGGAAAAAGCACGGAAATATCCAACGGCTGACATTGCATCTCGCTCTGCCATGATACGCCCATTTCCCTTTTTAAAATCAACCTCTTCTCTCTTCTCTCTCAATTCTCAAATCTCAAATTAAGGTGATCTTCGTTATTATTATATGATTATTATTATTGTTATTTTCATTTTCATTAGGATTTCTGAATGCTGTTTCCTCAGTGCCTGTTCCAGCGATTATGTTGATGATGCTCGATGAATTTTCCATCGTATTCTGTTATCATATCTGTTGATGCTTCCGTTTTTTCAGAATCTTTTCGTGGACTTGAATTCATGCCTATTCATATGAATTTTAGTGTTACTTGTTATATTTAAGGAAATTAATTGCTCGGTAATTGCGATTTTTTTTTTTGTAATTTTTTTTATGGCTGCAGCGACATGCATTGCGTTTATGTCTCTGTGCATCGTTGATTTGCATGTGATTTTTTTTGTCTGATGTTGTACCTTACTGAACGTGATTGCAGAAAGTGAAACTGTGATATGATGATCTTCTTGTTTTTTTTTTCAATGAATTGTCATCTATTGTTTTGATCAGCTACAATTTGATATTGCAGACCGTAGAAAATGGCCGATGGTGAGGACATTCAACCTCTTGTCTGCGACAATGGAACAGGAATGGTCAAGGTATGTTGTGTTCGACCTTTTCTTAATTAAACTCAACTATTTCAAGAAAAATCTGTATTGTTTTTCTGGATATTGATTACGACTTTTTCTGTTAGGCTGGATTTGCTGGAGATGATGCACCACGTGCTGTATTTCCCAGCATTGTTGGGCGTCCACGTCACACTGGTGTAATGGTTGGTATGGGGCAGAAGGATGCATATGTTGGTGATGAGGCTCAGTCCAAGAGAGGTATTTTGACTTTAAAATACCCAATTGAGCATGGTATTGTCAGCAACTGGGACGACATGGAAAAGATTTGGCATCATACATTCTATAACGAGCTTCGTGTTGCCCCAGAAGAGCACCCTGTACTTTTAACAGAGGCTCCTCTCAACCCCAAGGCTAATCGTGAGAAGATGACCCAAATCATGTTTGAGACGTTTAACGCTCCTGCTATGTATGTTGCAATTCAGGCTGTTCTATCCTTGTATGCCAGTGGTCGTACAACTGGTAAGCAGGCCGTTGTTCTTTTTTTCTTTCAATTCATTGAGCGCCTTTGATTTTGTCCGACAATTTGTAATGATTGCTGTGGAATTCTCTATACAGGTATTGTGTTGGACTCTGGTGATGGTGTCAGCCATACAGTTCCCATATATGAGGGTTATGCCCTCCCACATGCCATCCTTCGTCTTGACCTTGCTGGTCGTGACCTTACTGATGCCTTGATGAAGATCCTTACTGAGCGTGGATATTCTTTCACCACCTCAGCTGAAAGAGAAATTGTGAGGGACATGAAGGAAAAGCTGGCATATATTGCTCTTGATTATGAGCAAGAGCTGGAGACTTCCAAAACCAGCTCATCAGTTGAGAAGAACTACGAGTTGCCTGATGGTCAGGTGATCACCATCGGTGCTGAGCGTTTCCGTTGCCCGGAGGTTCTGTTTCAACCATCCATGATAGGAATGGAAGCTGCAGGGATTCATGAAACCACATACAACTCCATTATGAAGTGCGATGTTGACATCAGAAAAGATTTGTATGGTAATATTGTCCTTAGTGGTGGCACAACCATGTTCCCCGGCATTGCTGATAGGATGAGCAAGGAAATCTCCGCCCTTGCCCCAAGCAGCATGAAAATCAAGGTGGTGGCACCACCTGAGAGAAAATACAGTGTCTGGATTGGTGGTTCCATCTTGGCATCCCTGAGCACTTTCCAGCAGGTCGATTCAAAATGCTTCAATGGATATACTTACTACACACGTTTCCTACAATAATCATTTTTAACATCAAACATCTCTTCCCTTGCTTGTGTCTTTGATTGCAGATGTGGATCGCAAAGGCAGAATACGACGAGTCCGGACCATCAATTGTGCATAGGAAGTGCTTCTAAACAACTCGAGATTAGGATGTATTGAAGGTAAGAAGTAAAAAAACAAAGAGTACTTGGTTTGTTTGCGGGGAAGAAGGGTGGTAGCTTGCCGCTTTTACATTCTAATTTGGTTGTCTTATGTTTATTGTATGGTGATGAAATTTTGACTTTCAGAAAGCTGAGTAGTTGCTTGCTTTGCTTTGCTTGCCGTTATGATCCCATTTCTCTCAATACTTTCATTCCGAGCTTTCCTTTTTGTTTTTGTTTTGGGGTGTGGGGCTTCTTTCATTGGGCTTGATTTTCATTAATCACAGACGATATTTATTAATTTTTATATAAAAATTTACATAATATATAAAAATTTATAAATAATAAAATTAAGTTGATTAAAAAAATGAATTAGTTATTTTTACATATTTTTAAAGAATATCATTAAATTTGATTTATATCATATTCAAATCAAATTAATAAGTATATTACTTTATTAATTAATAATAAAATTTCATTAAAAATTAAAATTGATAGAATATAATAAATGAATTCACGTATTATAATCTCCACTTTGGCATACCATAATCTACAAATAAAATTGAAAAAGAATCTGAAAATTATCTACCCAAGAAGGGTAAAAGAAAGAACAGCCTACTCCCACTGAGAAGGAATCCGGAAAACAATGCCATCCGACATAGCAGTCCTTCCCTTTTGCCCAAAAACACCAAAAACCACTCAGTCTATACAGTGGAAAGAAGGGTTTCTTTAGAATCATGATCAGTGTAGCAGAACGGATGGTCTTCCATGGCCGTGTTGATATCTTCGGTGGTTCTTTCTTCCATGGAGAGGTGATCATCGGAGGGTAAAAACTGGTATTCTTGGTTGTTTCGAGTGGTATAGTTAGAATTACATCTTGTGCATGACCTGAATGTCAAGTCTGATTCCATGCTTATTCCATCGTGCGAAGGTGACCGATGGGAGAAGCTTCCAAATCCTTGAATTCCTCGTGTTAGTTCTCTAGCTTTTGCCCTTTCTTCTTTCAGAAATGTCTCATCTTCGAGAAGCTTTAGTACTTTTGTGGTTAAGTTTCTGACCCTTAAGCCCCAGTTGAATCTGCATGAGAATGATAACAACCACTATGAATTAACTAGATAAAATGTCGAGAACATCCGACTCCTTAACCGGAATTTTCGAGTTCTAGTTATGAAGATGAAGTAACATGCATTAATAGAATCCATTTTCTGTATTCCAAATTACTGGAATTTACCAGAAGAAACAACCCACGAATGAACCCTACCCTTTTTCATCAACTAAATGAAAGCTTCCAATCTCCTTGATGACCTCCTTATCATTCTCGAATTCATCAACAACTCGTAGAGGTCCATGTGTAAGAAGGTGTTCTAATACAAGCAAACTCTTGTAAGAAACTCGCCAACCTTTTCTATCATACTTGGTCAACCTGAAACAGAAACAATAACATTAGATACCAGACTTGCATGCATTTATATTGTTCTTCAGAACTACTCGTTCTCATCATATTTTATACAACAAATCAAAACAACAGAAACCTTCTGTGTAGAATGTCCACAATTCTCCAATAGTCATCAACTTCAAAGGCAGCCCTTGAAATTACAACCATGCTACGAGTCTCTGGTGCCCAAAAATCTTCATTCGTAGCTTCTTCTGTCAATCTTTAATACTCCAACATCGTAAGTGGCAAGCACAGTATATGCAATGAAATCAAATATATATATACACACACACGAACTTACAGTTGGGCTGGTGTAACATCCGTCAAAGCCAAACGAGCAATTTTGATCTTCTCCTTGAGGAAGAAAGAAGCTTGCCTCTTGAACTCATGGAGAAAAGGGCCACCCATCTTTCCATTTCTTTCTAAGAAGATGGACATGTGGGTTTTGATATAAGATTTAACCAAAGGAAGTCTTGTTGGGTTTTGCCTTGCAATTCTTATCTACATGACGTAATGGGGTGCAACCACTCCATTATATAACAACTAAAGCCAACTACCTCTCTATCTTGCTTATGTAATGAAGTTCAGAGAATTATTTTTAATATTAGTTTGAAAGGGTTACGAATTTCAACTTTGAGTTGGGATTCTAAGCATTAATGAAGTGGAAAGACTATGGAAATTTTGGTCATTGAGCATCTCAACTCTACCTTAAAAGCTTTCAAGAATTATATGTGAAGGTTATCCGGTTGACTTCATGGCATGAGTTTGACCAAAAACGTCCGAGTTTAATGAATATGGAAGGTTTTAGGGTGATTTCCATGTGATAAATGATTCAGAATTAGGCAGATGCCAATCCCTCAACTCTCTTTATAACAAATGATAAGCCTTCCATCTGCTTAAGATCTTACGAATTAGTCAAATATTGTATTTGTTTTAGAATGGATGTCTTTTTCATGTGCTTTTAATTATTTATTTTTAAACAACTTTATCCAAAAATAAAGTAAAGTTGTTCACTTTCGCAAAATGGTGCCCAAAAAGGCCAACACATTTAGTATGAATATGTGTGGTCTAAATAAGTATATGTTTATATATATATATATATATATATATATATATATATATATATATATATGAAAAAACTCTTGTAACTAGTCTTTTTGACTCTAAACGTTGGAATCGTCCATTTTGATATATAAAAAATGATCCTGTAAGAAATGAAATGTCACAATATTTTTTTTATACATGTCGAAGTTATGGAAAGGAAAGAATATATATATATATATATATATATATATATATATATATATATATAAAATCACTAAAACCAAACATCGCCTAATTAGCTCAATATTAATTTCCAGGAAGTTTCATATAATCTCCTTTAATTTTTCAATATTTTAATAATCTTAAACAAATCCTTACTTTAAAATTTTTAAAAGATACTAAGCTAAAAAAGTCTAATTTTCTAATTTTTGTATCATCTATACTCATGCTTTTCTTCCTTGTCTTCTTTAGTCATTTTCTTCTTCTTCCTTTTTGTTATATTTTTCTAATTTATATTTATTGTTAAATTTTGTTAAATTTTTTCAATCATTTCTTGTATAATTGAATTTGATTTTTTATTTTTTAAAATATTTTTTATTGTAATTATTATTTGTTTAATTTTATTTTAAGATAAATATAGAAAACAAATATATATTATTTCTAAGTAATCACCCATAGATCATATATTTATCTATATGAAGAAAAAATCTTATAATAAAGGAAATTCGTATTTGTACAAATGGTACTTCGTGTTAGGGGTGGAGGTTTTCCCTATTCAAAGATAGAATAGAAATTTCTTATTTATATTTAATTTATGTATTTTTAAGATATGATGAGTGAAACATTTTGATGTCTACTTCTATCACACCCAACTATGTTCCTAATACTTTCTAGGAGGATGACTAATCAGTCTTGAATGATATCGAGACACTAGGCATAATAATAAACACTACTAAGCTTGTCTTTAATGTAGTATATTTCCTTTTGCCTATACACGGAACGAGACCATCAAATCAATATATTAAACATATTCATCAATAAGATAAGTAGTTAGATTTATTCAATTTCTATGTCTCGTTCTTATTTTATTGTCTTTTTCTTGTATGATATTATGTTATCCTAAGAACTTATCATGCTTATATGCAAGGCTTGTTATACTCATGAAAAAGTTATTCGTAGCGATTTAAAGGCTAACTTGTGTAGGAAGCATTCTACATGGACACTGCATAGATCCCTATCAACGACTAAGATCTATACCCGTGACACTTCGAACAAGCATTAAAAAGTTAACGATACTTCTTTATTTTTTGAGTTGTCTTACCAGATCGATTGTTTAAGACATTTGATCTTTACCCGGATTCAATGAAAAAAATGAAATTACTTATTACAAATTTGTGAATTTATTGAAAATGATTCTAATCTAGTTTCTGGCCTTATATATACATTCATTTATGTACATATATCATACATATATATAATATATATAGATAAATAAATATATACTTCATACATTAATAAATATTTATATATACCATTTGATATTTATTAGTATATAACATGGTATATATTAGTAAATATCATATTGCACATATATATATATATATTTATATATTGATAAATATATATATATATATATATAATAAATATAATTATATTTCATAAAAATATTATATATAGTAAATATTTATTATATAGCGAATATTTATTGGTAAATATTGCTATTTACTAATATATTAGTAAATAAATATATCTTATTTATTACTTGTATATTTATCATGAAAATAGAATCAATAGATGAATAGTAAATGATAACAAAAATTTTGAAAATTTTTAAAAAATGTAAAAGAATCTAAAGAAAAATAATAAGAATCATTTAAACAAAGAATAAGATGAAAAATTTAAATAAAGAATCTGAAAAACAAAAAGAAGAGGAAGAAAAAAATAAATAGAAGAAGAAGAATGATGAAAAAATAATAAGAAAAACAGAAAAAGGTGGAAAATTTTAAAAATAAAAAGAAAAGTTAATATAATAAAAAAGTAAAATGAGTAATATTATAATTATATAATAAAATTTAATAAAAATTTAAGGTAACCTCCAAGTACAATCTGAGCATGAGCGAAATAATACTAGCAAATAATATGGCCACTCCAATGATGTTACATAACCAATCCAAAGGGTTATCATGGCTTGGTTTTCAAGCTCACAAAAATTTATAACTTCTCCCCTCTCAACTGCGCTCTTCACCGGAGCATGCAACTTGTCGAAAGTACTCTTCATCCAACTCCGGATCAAATCGGAATAGGCTAGAAAGAGCGTGATGCTTCCTATTAGTATCTTGAGAGTGACTATTCATTTGCAAATTTCCCACATTCCCGTTCTATATCCGACGGACATGATTGCGAGCTCCCAAAGCATGTATGGAATGCTTAATGGATTCACTTTGGACCCGGGAATTTCAGACCAGTTAACAGAAATTTCAATCATAGGAATATCAAACCATTTGCACAGATAAACCACCTCCACATCAAAGCACCACCTGCACACATGCCCGTTTGGTTCATATACCAGATACGGAAATTCATACAACTAAATACAACAAATGAGTGAAGGTACAAAACATCCACAGAACAGAAAATAGTGGAAAATACGCACACCATGTCCAAATTTGAATTTGATCAGACTATTTAAATTTCAAACATTAATTAATTAAATATTAAAATGAAAAAAAAATAATGATCTCTATTCTTTTTAAAAGTATTGTTACGCAGCAAGCATCGAATATGCATTGTTAGCTTGAAAGTCTAGGGCTCACAGTCCATGTTGATTCATCGATCTCAGATTCAAAATTGAAGATGAAACAAATTTGTTTCATTTGGCTCCTTTGCATAACATGTAAAAATTTCTAGCTATAAGATGTGAGTGAAAAAATTTGACCCCATAATACTACGTCAACTTCTTCGTCTTAATGCAATCAAAACAAGGCGTAGGCAGTCCCTTTGAACATGTAGGAGTTTAATGATCTTTCTAGTTATTTCTATATAAGAAAAAGATCCTAGGAAAACGAGCTATAAGCCAAAGGCTGATTGCAAACCTCAAGCACCTACCGATAAGCCAAAGGATTTCTCGTACATTCCGAACATCTTAAGACTATTAATGACCAACAAGAAACCTAAACCACTGGCAAGGCACAAAGTGCTCCATAACACAAAAAATGTAGTATTTTCTTCCAGTCTCCCTTGTCATGATTGAATTTCAAAATAGAGGACGGATATATAAAAGATTCACAAACTGACAGATTTGGTATTGTTTGGATGGGTGTAAAATAAGAAAGGAAAGAAAATAAGGTAAAATATAAGAGGAAAATTGAAATCCTTTGTTTGGGGATGAAGGGTATCTTCCATCCATTTCAATCCTTTCAATTTGGAAGTATAAATGTTTTTTGTTTACATTTTACCTTTATTTTACTTCCTTCTTTCCAAACACAAGGAGATAAAATAAACGAATTTATTTTCCTTCATTATTTTCTTTCCTCCCATTAAATCTGTTCCAAACAAAAAGTTAATGTCTACCTTTTCAACCGGATGTTTGTGAAAAGTTTCCTTGCTGCAGCCCTTGTAAACATCTTAAAACCACACTGTAATTCACGAATCATGGGTGACAACAGGATAAATACATGAAGATAAGGGGAAGAACAAAGAGTCAGAGATAATTTCAATGCATGGATCTGAAGCAAAGTTTAATCAGGGAAACTCGGTATCTGCAATTTTGTAAAAGAAAACACTCTGATACAACTAATGTGCCAAAGTACCTGTGTATCCCGAATCCCAGGACCGGCAGCTAAGAGGACCACAAGATGAAAACCTTTCATTAGAAAATTGCGATACCACTTCCTCTGAAACAAATGCCAATTGAATTGACAAGAAGTCATGTATAATAAAGATGACAAGAAAAGGAAAGAATATCATAAGAATCTATGAAAGTATAAACAAAGACTAACAGTTGCTAAAGCCTTCTCCTCAAGATGAGCACGAGAACCAAATGCTGCAATTGGGATATCAGATATTCTGAAATTGGAATTTGCAGCGGCTGAATCTCCTAAATGAATCTCCTCTTTGGCAGCTGAATGAATCTGGCAGATCAAACATTAACTCATAGCAGCTACATTAACTTCCCACAGAATTTGATATGAAGATTTTTATAGGGAGATTGTAACATTCTAACACGTAATACACACCTGATTCTCAAGTTTCTCAAGGTCATCAACCTTGGTTGCACCATCAGCATCCAGCATTAAAAGTAACTCACCACGTGAATGAAGCATGCCCTGTTTTACAATGCTTTCACAAAGGTAAAAAGCTTCAATGATTGTCATTACACATGCTAGAGACATGGGAACTTCAGCAGAAAGATGGATAATTCAATAAATAAGCAGTTTGAATTAGACTCACTTTTCGTATAGCTTCTCCCTTGCCATGATTTCTCCCTAGGAGAATAACCCTTACATTGTCCACTGTGTATTTTTTGACAAAGCCAAAAGCCACCCTTTTTGTTGCATCAGAACTTCCATCATCAACAATCACTACCTGCTTAAGAATTCATCCATTTAAATATGTAAAGTGGAACTAGCTTGATTGATACAAAGAACATCCTCAATTGTTCATAATAGTAACCAACTTACCATGAAAAATGGCAAGCATTCAATATTAAGTTCTCAGATGGTGCACTCATATGTAGGCATATTGCCTGTACATATGCCTAGATAATTACATGCATACACAGACAAATGATGCTTCTAAGCCTTCAATATGATAATGGAAAAACAAATTTAAACTAACATCTAGAAAGATTGCTACGTATATTTCATCTACAACCATTCAAAGAGATGAAAAAAATTCCATACAAGAAAACCATTGGTATCCAATTATAAGGATTCTCTACTGTATTTTGAAGGAACCACTAAAAACCAGAAAATAAGATCACAACAGCTTCAACAAAAGAATCTAGAAAGAAAAGATGGTGACATACATCAGGCTTATCAATTAACACAATAAGTTTCAAGGGTATAACCGAGAACTTGCATGAATAAAGAGTTTGAACGTATTCATATCATTAAGCATAAAACTATATGGTAGAAAACACAAAAGTACAAAACTGGATGTGGCCTAAACCATTAAAATAGAGAGTTCTAAAGAATTTGGAATTCTACCAAGGTGTAGATCAAATATTCATGTCCAAGGAAACATTACATTAGAGACACAAAACCATTATAAAGTACATAGTTCTTTTGTTGTCAACAATTGAAAACTTGGAATGGAAACTCACACTCATCACTTCTAAAAGGAATTATGCATTTTTTCCCTTTTACAGCATTTCAATGGCCATTTAGAGGGGCAAAATCTCAATCCAAACATCATGGCATCCAGTTGGATAATTATGAACAGGACTGACAAATTTTATCACAACTATTCATTGTAACTTGAACATAAATTCAGGCAACTCATAAAATTTGAAAAACAAAGTTATACCTCATAAGTAAAAGATTTATCCTTTGCTGCACGTTGTTGAAGATAACTACAAAGTAACGTCATAAATGATCATTACATTTTTATATTGTAATGTGCTTTGCACCAGTCAGCAACTAAACTAATTAACATTAGAACCAACTTTAGAAACCAAATGCACCTTTCTACTCCTATGTCAATCATGCAAAGTCACAAAACAAGCAAATAAAATATAAATTGAGAAAAAAATTTAATTTTCTTAAACCTACTTCATAGTTTCGTCAAGTGCTCCAGGAAGCCTATACTCTTCATTAAATGCAGGAATAATCAAAGACATATACTTCTCTGCAGGATCATGGATATTGGGACATGGAACCTATAAGGTACAAATGAGAAATGGTCAAGTCAGCCAAAAAGCACGATAAGTCTCAGTAAACTAAAAAATGAATCATATAAAACTTTATAGCAAGCAATTCTAGATTTATCTTAAAAAGATGAAAAACATCTCAATTCTGCAAGGATAATTACAGGATTCAACAAATTTCCTACGGAGATCAATTCTCCATTGTGCCACCAACTACAATTAAACCCAAGACTGCAGCAGAACTTTAGCCATACCATAACATTTATCAATTCGGAACTTCATGACAATATGCTAACAAAAGAACATAATGCTTAAACCTAAGTAAAATGGTTAGCTCAAATTATGGTCACAACTAACAAATAAAGTCTTCTGGAACTGAATTCAAGTTTTAAGTATTCTCATCATTTGAGCCAAAGCACCTGAATAGTAAAATTACACTCAACATAACATCAAGCAATGGCCATGACTTATCTAATACAAGTTAACCAAAGGCAAAATTTGTGATGGATCACGCTTCTGTTCTGTCCCATCAAAGCTTTCATTTTTCACCAATATTAAATTTATAACCAATCTCTTTTACGCCAATCAAACACTTCATTAAACTTCAAGCAATTCGCTGATCACAAAGATTCAGGATTCAGTACTAATTGACAAATGCATCAACTATTAAACCTAAGGAAACTACAGCGGGTTCCTGAATCAAACATAATAAAGAAAACAATTAGGTCAAAAGACAAACAATTATGATGAAGTATGAAAGACCTGCTTCAACGAATTCGGATCCTCGAATACGACATGAGAATCAACATGCCTAAATCAATCAGAAAACACAAAAAGTAACAAATTAACGATAAAACCAAAAGAATAATAGAGTAAATAAAAAGTAAAGAACGAAATTGAGAAAGGAGTAAATCATTATTTCTTTTGAATTACTTGTTGTTGTGCCTTCGTTTATAGGATTCAATGATGATGGCAGTGAGTAATAGAGAAGCCATAACCACAATTAAGGCTACCAATATTTCTGCTGCTACAATCCACTGAATTGGAAACTCCATTCTTCTTCCTTCTTCTGTTGGTGTTTTCAGCTTCGGTTGGACTCCACTTGAGGTAAACTGAACTCGATGTTGTTTAAGCTTAAAGAAACGACGTCGCTTAGACCAAAGGGCGTCGCTTTCGAAAAACGGCGTCGCTCCAGTTTGTTTGTAAATGTTCCTTGAAGTTGGAGTATGGTGTATAGTATATTTTAGGGAATTTTTTAAAATAAGGTAAATAAATTTTTTAATTTTATTAATTTTTATTTTATCTATAAAAATATCATATTTTTGATAAATCTTATATCATGAAAAATAAAAAAAATATCAAACAAAATCTCATAAGATTTTTGAAAAGTGAATAAAATTCTATTGAAATATAATTATCTAAAATAAATATAATTTAAATCATGTCATGATATTATATATATCTTATGAAAAAATATATTAAAATGTAAAATTTTGAAAAAAATCTGATTTTCATAATAAATTCTTTTAGAATTATTTTTTTATTTTTTATAAAAATGTTTTTAATAATAAAAAATATTTTTAATTTTTAATAATAAAACTATTTTACGCTTTTTTATTTTTGATATTCTTTAATTTTTATTTTTTAATATGTAATATATTATTTTCTATAAAAATATATTTTAAAATTAAAATTATGAAAATATGAAGGATATATTATTCTAAATTAATATTTAAAAAATTATAATTTATAATTTTGATTTTCAATACTTAATATATTTTTTAAATCTTTTTGATATTTGCTACATTTTTAAAAATGTCCATATTTTTAAAATAAAATTTTTAATTTCTTTGAAAAAAAATATATTTGTGTATTTTCATAATTTTAAAAAGATTTTACTATATTTTTTGTAAAAAATCATATTAAAAATCATGATTCAAACATTTTTCAAAACATATATATATACAAAGAGTATAAAATAAGGCTATAAAAGGTTTATATAATTATATTTTTTACTAGTTAAAATATTAAAGATACAAGTATTTATAATATATGTTATGAAATGTATTTTCTGATATGTAAGGCTTGCTACACATATACAATTGATATATAAGAAATATACAATATATATACAAAAAGTTTACAACAGTATACCTTTTACGAGTTAAAATATTAAATATACAAGTATTTACAATATATTTTATAAAATGTAATTTCTGATATGTAAGGTTTATTACAAATATACCATTTGTCACACCCCTCTCATGGTGCAACATGCTCCCGTAGAATAATGAATAGTATCCAAATAAATGAAAATCATTGATTATCCTACCGGAGATGTAAATTTTTTTATTATTATTATTTTAAAACAAACCCTATCTTCGTAAAACGTTATATACATGTTACTGAAAAGCATACGAAGTTTATTTCTTATAATTCAATACATGTAATTTCATATTATATATTGTGTTTGAAGAAAAAACATTTAAGAGTATTAAAGATCACATTGCATACACATAATTACTGCCTTAATGCATTACTCTAGTTGCATAACATTACTATATAAAAAAAATATTAAACTGTTCCAAATCCTTGCCATCAAAAGGAGTCCTGCTGAATTTATGCAATGGGTATTTCCAAACCTCTGCTAATCCTGCATTCATCAAATGATGAATGCTGAGTATTTCACTCAATGGTGCTCTAATCATGAAGCATGTTAAATATAAACCAATCACATTTTTCATAATAGCTTTCATGACATTAATTAATTATAGTATAAGTTAATCTTAATCATAAACATAGTTACATCATAATATATCTAATATTATATTATATCATAATACATCAAGAATAGTATTAACAAGCAACTCATACGTATAATTATCCTTCATAAATACAGTTGATCCATAACATTATAAAACATTCACTGGAATTCTATAACAGCTCATCTATCATGATACAACATCACCTGTATCCATTGAATCTATAACCTTTCTTGTGTACCTGTGAGAAATACAAGTTTCATAATATGTATACTATATTGATTTAACATATGCCAATATCTTTCATCATCATTGCTTTCATGACATAATTAAATCATGTAAGTACTTTAACTCTGTTATATATTACTTTAACTCTGTCATATATTCCTGTCATTTGCAATTCAGAGTATATTAAACAATATAAATCATTATCTCTATCTGTATATCTCTATAAACGATCAATATATAAATGCTATCAATATAACATTATTATCCATGAGCCTAAGCTCAAATAACTATATTTCATATCTTCTATAGCATAACCATACCCAGTGCATTAGCACTGTAAATATCTGTTTATGAATGTATCTGTATCATTATATAGCATATTGTATTGTACATCATTACTCTATAAATGTCTCTATATAAGCATGATTGCAGTGTATTCATCATTTCATCCACTATACTTTCATGATATGTGAATTATAATGTATATTTGTGAGAATGCATTCATACTTTGCATTCTCCCTCTGATTTTCCTGTAACATTTCATTTATTTTCTATATGACTGTGCACAATCTCAATTCGTAACTGGGTCCCTCTATGTACCGACACTCATCCCCCATAGGAGGGCATTATAACTGTATGGTTCAGTGAACTCATTTTTCTTTTCTGTATGTATCGATACTCATCTCCCTTAGAATGACATTATAACTGTATGATTCCATCGAGAGAATCCATCATCTCTATGACCCAGTACACTTTTATTGATCATTATCTCATATTCACTCATTTTCCTCCTTCCTTATTCCTTCATGTCATGCCATGAATATAAATATATAGATGATTCATGACAAGATATGTATGTGTTATGCTATGATGCTATGATGAATATATGTAAACATCACGATAAAATATCATTCATACATTCAGTAACATTAAATATAATGAAGATCATTTCATAACTTAAATACATTAAAACATTACTAATTGACCTTGATTAATAGGTCATGATATTATAATCTATCAACTATAAATCACTATTAACTATTCACTTCAATTCATTGCACATCATAGATAAAATACCATATTGAATATAACTATAAACTATAGATATAGTAACTCACACATTGCTATCTTATAACCATATATCATTATGGTATAGTAACAAACTTTCATCATAAGCCATTGTGCACATTTCATATCTTTTAATCCTTTATAAAAAAAAGAGAGAATAAACATCATATAATATCTCTGTCTCTATGATAATTCATCTATTAACTTCATTTAGTAGGTCGTCATATTATATATCATCAGATAAAATCTCTAGAAAACATGATACTTTAGTTATCGACCTTATTAAAAAGATCATGACATCATACAATGTAAACTATACTCTTTAACAATCACTTTTAATTGAACATTAATCATTAATGTTCATAGTATAGTAAAAAAATATCAAATAAAATATGTAATCACATGTTAATAATAAGGTAAGTTAATAACTTACCCGCTAATTCACTAATAAGGAATCAGCTAATAAATAGCATAAACTTGTTTTCGCAATTCCATTGTATCAATAATGAAATAATGTTACCTTTGTCCCTTTAGTGATGCCTGTTGCAACATTATCATTCAAACATTTAAGAATAAAATCTATAACACTATTAAAGCATTTAGCGATATTAATATATCATACTTTTATTTCAAAGAATGAATAATGTAACATGTAGGTATAGGTCAATATTGCTTACATGAATGTATGTAAGTATCATTGGTTTCCTTTTGATAATAATATATGCTAATAATCTCATATATGCCTTAACTCATACATACGTTCATGTTCAAGTACTCATATTAGTCATACTTAGGCATAATAGCATGTAAGACATATATTTTGATCCATTGAGCATGTATAAAGCACTTAGCATTCATGTTTAGAACATAATGCATTAAGGTCATTATATATCTCTAAGTATGTATACATACATATAAGATAAAGTAATGAGGTTTAAGTGTGCATAGCTTTAAGTTTGAAAGATTGGAACATGTATTCATTAAGGTGTCAAATATACAAGGCATGTTACTATTCAAGCATTTACATAATTCATCTTAACCACTTTACCATATAATTTCATCATTATACCTCATATACACACTCATTCAAGTATTTAACATGCAAATCCATGCTTAATAAAAGAAGCAATTCATACCAAGATTAACGTCACATTGCTTTCTTTCAATTACCTCACATGTAAGCCTATGACTTAACATAATTAAGCAATCCTAAAAGAATTCTTAACATTACTTAATTAATGCACAACCTAAATACATATCCTCATATAATGAACATACAATTTAAGGATATATATATTTAGCAATATAAAAAGATTTCAACATATACCAATTTATAGGTAAAATACTATCTCTTTTTAACCACTTTAGTCAATCAAATGATCTTAAAACAAAACAAGTCTTATATCATTGAAAACTAGACTCAAAAAGATTTCCAATGATATATTATACGCCTTAAAACTCATTCGATAAGGCTTTCAAAAGTTATTTTCAAGATCATGACAAAATACTGAAAACTAGCTACGATCACGATGATGACTTTGTGAGCAAAAATCATGAAAAACCTACTGGAAAAAGTCACGATCGTGACACCAAAGTCACAAGCGTGAAACTGGGCTCAAATTGCTGCAATAACTCACATAGAATAAAGTACAACCATATACAAAAGAAAGTCATTAAGTTGTTTGACTCAAAACAACCCTGTAACCAATGAATTCCATACTACAACACCTAAAAACATTACTTACAACACATCACTAGCTTGCACCTTCCACAACAACCAACAAACCAATTCAGCTTCTTTATAACCATTACCATCAAATTTAAACTCAACTTCACATAATTAAGAACTCAAATCTTCATACCATAAACCATGGCTTTACCCCATAAAAATCACAAGAAGAGCAACATAAAATAAGATACATGCATAAAAAGAAGAAAAGGGCAACAACAATCTTAGATCTATGTGTCCTCTTGCCTTGATCTCAAACTCTTGCAGATTTCAGTTTTGTAAGAAGAAGGAAAGAAAGAAAAAGAGTTCTGAAGGTAATAAGAAGAAACTCCCATTCTATGTGTGGAAGATAAGGGAAGGAAGAAAATGTATAGCCTCTATTGACTTTTCTCCATCCAACTAATCATAAGCAACCCCTCTTTACTCATGTATACATATACTTATACATAATAAACATACCCATTAGACATTAAATCATCATTCTATTATAATGTTATGAACATAAATCATATGTAATATAGTTTCCAATTTACCCTTGACTTTTCATGAAATGACATTTGTATCCTAGCTTACAAATTTTACATAACATTGCTTTTACCTTTACTTTAACTTGTATTAACACACTTTAAACTATACTATATCACATAATACATGTTAAACATACCACTAATTTGCATAATTCTTACCTTCTTCATAACTTATTCATTTATCTACTTTTAATGCATGAACATGTTCTCCTAAGTTATAACTTTGATCAATATAATCAGTTTTGTAAATAATTATCCATAACTTACACAATACACAATTTTTACATAATATACTTAAGTGTCCTATATGCTACCTTTATGTACTTCTATGCATACCTTTCTCATATAACATCCAATCTACATTGAAATCATACCATACTAAAAGTAATCATGCATATACATGTTACACATAATTTTAGACCCCAAATAATCAACAATCATGTACTTAAATTCCATCAAAAAATAAGTTACACAAAGCTTGAATCTATGGTGCCCCTTTTGAAAACACCTAAGCATTTTCCCCTCTCAATAAAAATCCACTAAGATATTATTTTAATATATCTAGCTTTATGATAAAACAAATAATGCATTTAATTATCCAACCACTTAAGATATATATATAATATAATAATACTCCACTAATAATATTAAATACATTATACATAATCCCACTTCATGTATTTGGTATAGTATGTATGTATATTTATACATATACTAGCAATAATAATTAATATAATAATTATTATCCCAGCTTTTAATTTACAAAGAAAAAGGATTAAAGGAATATATGTATAATATATTTATATGCATATCTAGAATAGCACATACATAGAATCATATGCACTATTTATACCCCAAACATTATTTTCACCACCATATTTCTTGTAATATAAAAGACATTATTCTAAAATTTCTTCAAAACATATCAATACTCATCTTAAAAATACTTTCTTTTCAATTTACCATACATTTAATTGGCCTTTTAAAAACAATAATCATTTTCCTCACCTTGTATCTTTTAGAATTTATATAAATATCATGTCATTCTCGTATTTAATGCATTTTTCAATCAAGTATGATAAAGTAAACATAGATTATATGCACTGTCACGTCCGCATACACATAGCTTAATCCTATTATGATTTCATTTTCGATCTGTGAGTCAGTGATTAATTGATTGGATTATTTTGGTATTGACGAAGCATGATTATGTAAATCGACGAATTAAAATGCTTGATTATATAATTTTATAAATGTGTAAGTTAAATATGTTGATTAATTTAGAGTGTTATTGTTAATTTGAGATTTGTGTGATAAGATGTTATTATTAACTAGGT
>CANYBF010702759.1:0-10926 GCA_948192965.1 Dalechampia spathulata
AGTCGAAACTTAAGGGGGCAAAGAAGAAGAAGGAGAAAATCATCTTAAGGTAATTTCTTAACCATTTTTCATGAAATTTTTTAAAGATTTTCATAGAAAAAGTAGTAATTTTCAATTCTCTATCATTTGGTATAAGTTTTATCTTGGAAAAGTTAAAGAATATGTTGAGGGTAGTAAGTAAGAGATTAAGGATTTTTGGAGATTTCTTAATTAAGGTAGATTTAAGTTGATTTTAAGGAAGAATAAGGTAGAATAATATGTATTTACTATGAATTAAGCTTTGGATTGAATTAAAATGATGTGAAATGACTTTAATAGTGAATGAAGAGTTAAGCCAAGCATGGGTTCTTTATGGAAATGTAATTTAATTTGATTAAATGATGGATAATGGAAGGAAATTTATTAAAATTAATGATTATAATAAGAAATATGAAAGAATGGAAGTGAAATGATGAAATGTATGCTTGTATATTTGGTTAAAGAGGGGTATGCATGTAGGTGAAGGGTTTGATGAGGAATGAATGTGTTTAAGTGTGAATTAGAATGAAAAATGATGATTTGAAGTGTTAGAAGAGAATAGAATTCAAGAAAAACCAATGTTATTTAAGGAGACATTTTTGGCTATTATAGGTTTTCATGGTATTTATCTTGTTTAAATGTATATGATGATAGAAATGTGTTTTAATAATTGAGAATGTATGATATTTGATGAATAATATGTAAAATTTTAGGTGGATAGGATATTAGAGGTGTAAATGGTAGTATATTGTGCTTAATTTAAGATTTGGTATTATATATTGTGAATTATGTTGGAATGTGAATTGGAGATGTGGAAATGATGTTTTGGAGGAAGAGAATTGTATTTTCTGCAAGTGGATTTGTAGAATTTAAAGATGTGATTTTGGGATATCCAAATTACAGACGGAATTCTACCAAAATTTTGTCAGAATTTTGTAATTTGGATAAGTAGTTAAATAAGGTGAAGAAAGGGGTTTAAAGATGATTAATATGATAATTTACTTTAGTATGATGAGTGGAAGTGGAAAGTGGACTTTAGGTATTTTGTAGTTTTTACAGTAGTTAAAAAAGGTGGGTTATAAAGTTTATTCTGATAGTTCTGTCACATTTTATTATTACAGCTGAAGGAAACAAAAGAAGTAAAGAAGAGAAACAGAAGGAAGTGGAAAGAAAATTTCATTAGAGGTGCGTGCACAATAAACATGTTACGTGTTTATTTTAAAATGATTTTATCTAAAATGGTTGTTTAATTGTCTGTTTTCTACAATTAACTACAAAATAAGTATTTCTATTGCATAAGGATTCGTTATTATAAAAAAAATGTGTGCTTTATTTGGACATTGATTTGTGAATTTATTTTAATAATTTTTAATTTTAAAATATATTTTTATAGGAAATAATATGTTATATATTAAAAAATTAAAAAGTTAAAGAATATCAATAAAATGAAAAAACTGCAAAATATTTTTTATTATTAAAAATAAAATTATTTTTTATTATTAAAAATATTTTTGTAAAAAATAAAAAATAACTGGTATAAAAGAAGTTATTATTAAAATCAGATTTTTTAAAAGTTTAGTATATTTTTATGAATTTATAATTTATTTTAATATATTTTCTATAAGATATAAAATCATTTAAATTATGTTTTGTTTTGGAATAATTGTATTTGATTAGAATTTTATTTTTTTTGCAAAATCTCATCACCTAGTATTTTTGCATAAAAAAATTATACAGTTGGCAAAGTTAAAAAAATTTCTTTCCCCGGGAATTTTAAAAATATCCCTATAAACAATGCAATTAAAGAAAAAGTTATATCATTAAAAATAAAAGAATAATGACATAAATTAGGAAGGTATTCATAGTTATCCTTAACTGTGGTCACCAGCAAGTAGAAAACAACCCTAACATGTAAATATCACATTATTACTGAATTTTTCAAGTTCAACGATTTAACCATAAATTGCAACCTATTTGGTGACTATCAAAATCTGACAAGTTATTTCTATTATCTTAGATAAATAAAATTAATCACTCAAAAATGCGTTTAGAAAAGAAGAAAAATAGAATATCAACAAAAATTTAGTCTCAAAATTAAAAGATATAAGAGCAAGACAAGAAATTGAAGGCACTCATTTACTGGCAATCAACCGTCACTTACAGCTAGTGTGCCTCGTTGAAGCAGGAGAAGAGGATACTCCAATCTCTCATATACTTTAACCAAAATACACAATTCAATACACTTAAAAAGTAACTATTTTCCTATGCAAATGCTTCCCCGACAAGCCGCCATCTCCATCATGATCGTGATCATGGAAAATTAGAGTCAGGATTCCTACCAAACATAAAACTGAACCCACAAGAAGTTTGTCATACCGCTCCACCCAGTGAAACTTGAGCTGGCTTGCACCATAGAATGATAGAGCCACCAGTGAGGTCATCACAGTAATAGTACTGCCAATGAAATATGCAACCTAGCGTGAATACAAATAATATAAAAAGAAATGCGATAAATCCAAGATGCATACCCTTTTGCTAAACGCACAAGTAAGTCACAGTTGACTGAAGTTCTTAGAAACTATAAAGCAAACAGTCAAGACAAACAGCCTAAAGGGTTGCCTATTGAACTGGACAACCAGACAGCTAAAATATCCATGACTAAGAATCTTATAATTAACTAGAATATAAATCCATCATTTACAGCAATTTATTTTCACATAATGATTTTAGATGAAACAACAAGCTAGATTAATGCTAATTGATTGGTATATCAACTTCGTTAATGGCAAAGATATGCTCACTTCATGGAGGGTTCAAAAGGAGCTACGCGCATGCAGGCTCCTGTCATGTTTTGAGAAACTTCATGCATAATTTAAATTCTTGACAACCCAAATCTTCAGAAGAAGTTAACAAGATTCAACAACAAAGAACAAAAGATTGCAAACAAGAGTTTAGAATTACCCAAAAGAACATTTCTCCAAATTTATAACAGAAGTTTATAGTACATATTCTACCAGTACATTGACCAAATAAAACAGTCACGTGACAGACAAATGTACCAACATACAGACAAATGTACAAATTCTTTGTCTATCGAGGTGAACTCTGCTAGAAAATGCAGAATAACTCAAATTCAGGTAGCAATTTATGGTTAAAGCATCTTAAAAGCTAAACATTTAATGTTTATCAAAATGATAAGTTAGTAAATTGTTTTTTCTTTCAACCTTTTCTTATGATAAGATGCTTTAACCATAAATTATTATTATCATGTTAGAAAGCTATACAGTAAATGAATAAGCACAATAGGCACAAAGGTTACAGAGAAAAGAAATTTTCTTTTACTCTCCATGTTTGCCACCAGCCAGATTGAACGAAAAATTACAGGCTATAACAAAGGAATAGCCTCATTTTACCAGTCTGACTTTTGCTTTTACCTTTTTCTGCATCCATGCTTGAAAGCAATAAGTAGGAGAGGCAGCCTCAGGATTAATGATTTCATTCTTCTTTCTTTCATTTTTTTTTTCATCAAAATGGGAATATTAATGGTGAAGCGCCAAAGAAAAAGTAACAAAATACCAAAAGTCATATAAGAGGGGGAAAAAATCAGTGCCTTTCGCTTAAATGAATGAAAACAATATAGTTTCCGATAATCAGTTGGCAAAAGAATAAAGGAAAAGAAATGACAAAAAATAAATATAAAAGAAGCATTGAGGAAAGGAATGTTGAAAAACAAAGATCTTAGAAGTGCATGTCACTGAAAAGGTATGTTGGAGAACCTATAAAGTGTAGCCCCGTTTGTGAATCTAGAGCCTTTGAGATAGGCCTAGATGTTTGATGGACCTCCATCTAGACTAATTGGACTTCAGGGGAGTGTTGGAGAATCGCATATGGAAAAGATGTGAGTCAATGCTTGAACCAGAGATCGCCCCAAAAATAACTAGTTTTTTCATTGGTTCACGGTAATAACTATGTTTGTATACAATAACTAACTTCAGAATAGTTTCCTTAATACCTGAATAATAGCACAATAATTGCAAGCACCATCATAGAAGATGAATTGCCAACAGCAAGAAAAACTGGAAGTGTTGTTGCACAAGGGGACAACGCAGGAACAAGGACGAGCCCTGCAACAGCCATTTTCTCCATAGGTTGATTGTGAGAATGAGTATGTCCACCCTTTCCAGAGAGAAATAATAACACATAACTACCACCAAGAATTACTAGCAGAAGTGAAGCAAGTTTGTGAACAGTTTCTTCTCCAGCAATTGTATTTGTTATGGTGACTGCTGTTATACCAAGAAGTGAAGTGGATATTACATGCAAAACTGCCCCAAATGCCGCTGCACAACAGAAGGAAACGAAAAGGATGAAAAGCTGAAGGATATGTTTTGCCATATAGAAATGTTTGGAATTTGTATACAAATACAAATTTAGCTGCCAGCGAATCATGAACATAATCCATAATCAACGGATACAACCTAATACTTTGCTAGAAGCATAAACATTATGTATAAGAAACTAGCCAGAAGTATATACATAAATATACTCATAATATCATGCTAATCAAAAGCCTGCCACACCAAATTACGGCCTGATCCTAGAAACTACATGTTTAAGCCTGATGTACTTTTCAAGACCTAACATACCATGAACCTAGAAATCACAGGCTCAATATGTTGTATGTTTCAAGAGAAAGCAACGCAGAAACATACCGCATAGCATGGTGAAAATTTATCCAATGTTAAAATCTTATAGTTATAGAACTGTTAAAGAGCAAACAAAACCTAACCTGTAACAAAAATGCAATCAGCAGTTAAATTGAATTCTAATCCCAGGCTACGTTTGAATCCTAAGCATTATTTCTAACGCCACAAGCAAAAACAATCACCATTGGGGCTTGTTTTGTACAAATCATCCATACAAATTTGAATTCAATTCAATCCAATTCTTGCACAATCACGTCGCTTTTCACCTAATTTCATTTCTCTCAAAGCGCCTTTTTTCAATTAGTTTCTGGCAACTATAAGCTTTTCGAACACTGCAATCGACTAAACAAAATTAAACAGAGTCGAAATTTTCCAATTTGGACTTTTCAAACATACTCTTCAATCAATACTTAACCAATCAGCCCCATCAACTTTGAAGCTAATACAAATCAAATCCTCAATGTTCCTAACAAAACGAAGCTAAACCCATTAAATCAATCGCCAACCAAATTCGAAAGCTGATCGTCTTATCAAAAAGAACTTGAATTGGCAAAGGCCCGATACCAATCATTTCTCATTTTGTATCATTGAGCCAGATCTAAAGCTAGCATGTACACAATAGGAAAAAAATGGGTTACATACTAACAAGGAGGGTCCTGGAAAGAGTCCATTTCTGAGCACGTCCGACAATGGAGAAGGGAAGCCAATGCGTCGGGATGAAAGAATGAAGAAGCGAAACTGTCGCGATTCCACCAATTGTAGAAAGATCTTCAGCGGTGAAACCCTTCTCCATTTTTCTTTTTCTTGTTATCACAACTTAATGAAGTGTTCTTTGAGGAAACATGAAATTTATGATCTGTGGAGGCTAGGCGAAGAGGGTTTGTTGAGACAGTTGTTGGATCCAAAAACATGGAAAGTGATGCTCTTCTGTTCGTTTTTATATTAACCACCTATGATGTGGGATATTGGCATGCTGACTTATTACAGAGATAAAAGTGCATCATCCCCCGGAGATACATACGGAGAAGACGATTTGACCTTAATCTTATTTTTAATTCAATTAAACCCTTAATATCAACATTGGACAAATATGTGTTTAACGGTTATCACTGAATATTGCAAGTAATTTTTTGTTAAGATAATTCATAAAATAAATTACAATTTTAATATCTATAGTTCTCTAATGTTATTTTTTAATATTTTAAAATTTTTATCATTGTTTTTAGTTTAATTATAAAGAAAAAATATTATAAATAAATAATAAAAATATAATACCTCTATTTAAATATTTGTCAACTACATAAATATACTTAAATATTTCAACTATTATTTTCAAAATAATAAAATTATACTATTAATATATTAAATATCTCGAATAGTTTCAACTTTATTTTCAAAAAATAGTATAAAACTATAGAATTTTATAAATATTTATGAATTAATTTTTTATAATGTAAATTCATAGCGTTACTTGATGTAATTAATTTTTTTAGAGTTATTAAATAATTTATAAATTTGATATTAAAAATAATTTATGACAATCATTTTCTATTTTTAGATATTTCAAAATACAATTGATATATAACAAATTTTATATTTTATTTTTATATTAACTTGAATAATAAAAACTTTCATTTTTAACCACAAACAGTTATACACTAAATGCTCAAAAAATTAAAATTAAAAATTAAATAACTAATTATTGTTTAATAATTAATTATAAAAATTTATAATTGGATAATATAAAATATCATTGTATCTTTTTAAAATATTCATCAAAATTAAGTGTGTACTTATATATCTATTTAAATATTAAATTTTAAAAATATTTAAGAAACTTATAATATATGTTTGAATTAAAAGTTCCTAATCCTTACTTTAAGTATTAATGATCCTTAATTATATTAATAATGAATGAGCTTAAATATTTCAAGTTAATAGTATCAAGATCAATATGTTTTTTTGAAGTAAAATGACTCATGAGAGCAGTTTTCTTTAAGCTGTATTAGGTGTAATAAGGATCTTAGTATGATCACACCATATACACTACTATAATTCTGCTTTCATGTTTTTTTTCTGAGATATAAGTACTAATTATATTACTTAAACTGTGGGTCAGTACAAGCATATTACAAGTTATAGTATGTCCATAGTTGTTTAGCAAAGATTACCATTTTTAATTTCTCCTTTTTTCATTTTCTTTGACATCTTGACGCTAATTATACCACTCAATATCATGAGTTTCTTAAATTTAAGCAAGTTAAGAAGGTGACACTAAACAATGGTATGAGCTACAATACACTTAGATACAACTTATAGAATAGTTTTTAAATAATTTTAAAAGAGGAAATGATAGGTATATATTGCATTTCATCCCCTTCAAAAGTCTTTCTTATCTTTACATAATATAAATTGATGTAATGAATTCTTTTTGAGGTAAGAATTGAATACCCAAAATGATTTATAATTAATTTCCTCTTTTCTCAAGCTTGTTAATCACTCATTTTTTCACTTTTACTTTGTTACAAAATCACTACTGTATTAAAACTCTATGTTATAGACGCTAGCATGCATTTTTCTTTTATAATACTTATAGGTTAAGCTTAAGTAATTAGGAAGAGTTCAAGTATTATTTCTTCTAAAAAGTTTTAGTTTATGTCTTAAGGAGACACTAGATTTTGATTTTTGACGTACAAGAACCAAATTGACATTAAAAAAAGATTTTAGTGAAATCTTAATATTTAACTTAAGACAATGGATGTAGACATTAATTTGCCTCACCATTATAAATCGTATATGCTTCTTGACTCTCTCCTTTTACTTCATTAAGTTTTTATTTTTTCAAACTATTCACCACCTTGAATTTAATAGTTGCTTTATTAAGAATTCATTTGGTATCAAAGCTTTAGGTTATATTATTTTTTTTTAAAGAATTAACATTCTTAGAGTCAAATCATAAAAATACAATCTATTTAAAGTTAATCTTATCCTAAACCTTCCTTCTGCAATATTAAGGATTATTCATATTGGAAGTGTTCTTGAAAAGTGATGAAATAGATCTAAAAAACATGATTGAAGTAAATTATGTTACTCTAATAATCATAATCAATAGTTAACTACATTGAAACCTAAGAACAGTTAGAGTAAAAAAGAATAAAAGGCAAATGAAATGAATAAGAAAATCATGAATATACCTTATTATGCTATTAATAGAGAGGAGTATGCAAGAGTCTATCAATTTTTTATGATAAAGCAAATTTGACATACTTTTAAAGGCTCATTATGAAGGTACAAGTCAAGTAAAGATAAAAAAGATTCATCTCTTAACTCTTTAATGAGTTATTTACTATGAATCAAAATAAGAGCATATTAGAAACGTATATAAACTCATCATATATTACTCTAAAAGGTTTTCACAAAAACATTAAATTATGTTTTTATATCAATATAAAATGCAAAAAAAGGAAGATAATTTTGAATGACTCTTCATTTTGTCACATCCACCTTAATGCTTTTTTTTTTTAATTTTAGTTGTAATTGCATTAAGTTATAATTTAGGATTATGAAGATTAAGAATATTAGAATAATTATTAAATTAAATAAGATTGATGGATAATAGATGTAACTAGTGTTCTAGTCATTTTATTATATACATAAATATAAAATCTTATTAAAATAATAATAATAATAATAATAATAATAATAATAATAATAATAAGTAAAAATATAGATACATCTATTATGAGTGATGATTGTTTGGCATGCTCGCTAAAATGGTGTATGTGTTAAAAGCTAGCTATAATATGGATTGATGTTTAGTCGAGCATCAATGTGAGCCATTAATAATCATCATTTCGAAGGAATTATAATTAACTATACATTAAAAATCTCATACGGTTCCTACACAAAGAATAAACCTATATAGACATGTATAACTATACTACATGAAATATGAAATTGATTTTAGAATCAATAAATATTAACTAGGTTGATAATATATACTTAATTGGATTAAGGAGGTGTTAAGTGGTTTGTGTTGAGTGAGGTGTGCATACCTTACCTTTATAGATTGGGGCTAGTCAATGTGTATGTTGTGTTGACTTTCAATATGTGAAATGGGATGCTTGGAATCAGAGTGGCACAGCAGAAGAAAGTGGCATAAAAGACAAACTTCATCGCTAAAACAAGATTTATTATCTTTAGTGGGGCGATGAAATAATGGTACATAACCTAGTTTGATTAATCAATTAATGAGTTACACAAAATAAGTAAGTGGAAATGGCTTAGTGGAAATATTGAGGCGGTAAGATACAAGAATAAAAGGTTCTAGTGAAAGAAAAGAGAGTTGGGTTGTTGTCGTGAACCACTCTTAAATTGGCCCAGTTCGGGTGAGCTTTAAGTCTCTATGAACTTGAATTATAATCATATGAATGCTTGCTTTTGGTGCTGTGAGTGATGATAGAAAGAATGATGTATGTCCCTTCCTGTATGTATATGTGTTCATTACCAGTATTACATATGTTTATTAACTAGTAGACCATGAAATTGAAACATTGAATGAAGATTGGTATGTTTAGTAAGTGTGTTACCTTATAAATATGCTGATTGTGGTCCATCTTTGTGTGAATATTGGAGATGCAGCCATTTTCTGATAAAGAAATGTGCTCCTATATGTAAATTTGTAGCTAATCAAGATCCATTAAGATAACTAGGTGTGTTACTTACAATAGAAGTGTACGATATACGCTTATGAGTTGATAAAGGGAAGTGTTATGTATTAAAATAACTCCTGTAGTAAGCTTTGATGCGTGAGATGGTAGCTTCATTCTTGCTAGAGTTAAAGCATAATGAAGTGAGATAATTAGAGAGAGAAGTAACAATATTTAATGAATCTTGAAAACCATCCTGGTAGTATAATTAAATTCATAATTATTAAGCTTTAGTATGGCAAAGATGTTGTGAGTAAATTCTATAAATCTAAGACATAAATCCTAAATAGATGCACAAGGATTACATAAATTATTAACTAAGTAAACAACTACAATATTTTATTCTAAATGATTTAAATCGACTACTACATATTCAAAGAATCGTTAATTATATACATGATTGAGGTGTGAATTCATACATGCATAATTAGCATGCTAGAAATATGAGTCATAAACCATTTGATTATATTTCATTATGTTATGGCCAAATACAACACTTTAGAAAGTATCCATGTAATGAACGTTGAACTAAGCAGCTTAATATTCAATGAAGTGTTAACTTTCAAAATTGGAACTCCACTTATGTGTGTATTAATGTGATGCCACCAATTGCTGTGTTAAAGAATAAATTGCTAAAATAGGGGTGTTTAAAAACACTATAGGTTATTGCTATACAAAAACTAAATGAAAATAACTAGGCATTTTACCTATTTGGTGTAAAATATGTAAAAATTTTCCAATATGGTGTAAAATTAAAAAAAAATTTCAATCTTAGTGTGATTTTCTGCCTGGCCATTGGTCAAAGTGGCGATCAGATGACGTGGTAAAAACCGGATGAGGTAGCGTGATGACGTGGTGTATGTGGGGATGACATAGTGAACACGTGTCTGGACGCTAGTTATAATGGCATTTAGGTTATCAAGTCAAAGCAGACTGCTAGCTTTTTATTGCGTGTGCTGCCATTTTGCAAACCATCTTGCCATATATCATTCTCCCTTTCTACTTACTGACAGCTGTGTCTCATCGCCATTATGACCGACGACAAGCTTTTCTTCCATCCTTTCTAATGCCTGCTTCATTTATTCCTTCCTACACTGACCCCTCTCCCCCTCCCACATTTATTCCTTCAACCAAACCCCCAACCCCCACCCCACGATAAAAAATTATGGATCTTCATAATCAGAGCAAAAGTATATATAATATAAATGATTAGAGCAAATCAAATATGATAATAGCAAAATATGAATGATCAGAGCAAAATAAGAGATAATATCGAAATGAACATATCTGATATATATGTCACGTCTTTTCACTGTGACATGCTCCTGTAAAATAATTAATGATCTCCAATTCATGAAAACCACTAATTACTCTACAAGGGATTCGTATGAATTTTTTTTTTTAAGTTTATGTTGATGTTTACCTGTTTATTTTTTTTTATGCGTCGTTCTAAGTATTACAGAAGTCTTAGTCCCTATGTTATTTATTTTACA
>CANYBF010702779.1:0-45280 GCA_948192965.1 Dalechampia spathulata
AATGAATGAATTAAATAAAAAATGATGATCAAATGGTATTAAAAAAATTAGAATGACTTTAAATTAAATAAGTTATTACTAAGGTGAATATTATGCGGTAAACTAAAGGAAACACATTAGGAATGACATTGATCTATTCAATGGTATAGAAATATAAAAATGATAAAGGATGAATTTAATTACTAATAAAAGATTAATATTGATTTTAAAATAGGTAAACCAGTGGAAAATATTCACGAATCATCCAAGGATATTAATAAAGGGAATAATATACCAGGTTTGTGCTAGTATGTTTGAAGTCCTCGATCATTAAATGATCAAAGAGGCAAAGGTTTGGTAATGTAATAGCATTATATTATTATAATAATGTGAAGTTAATTATGCATCATATATATATATATATCATGAATATAAAGCATTCAATACAAACATGACATAGCATGACATGGTGAAATAAGGAGAAAAAGAATATGATGTGATATGAGAAAAAGGCTAAATGATTATACTGGGCACAATGATATAAATTCCTACGGGAATAAAATAATATGTTATCATGATATGAAAGAAATAGAATTGAAAAGCAAGATGTTAAATGAGCTCATATGTAAAGAATCAAAGCTATGTTATAATGAAAGACCCAGTAAATGTGCATTTAAATGGAATGATGAAACAAGGAATAAGAGGGAAAATGCATAGCATAAATGCATTCTCATAAATATGCACTATTCATAATTCATGACATACGATATAATATGATGTGAATTCATGATATGATTAAATGATATATCAACTTCACTTGAATATTTATTATGGTTGGAATTTCATCATATTTTAAGATAGTCATGCTAAATGAAGTATATGACATATATGACATGATATACAAATGAAATAGACATGTGTTTTGAAGTATATGACATAATGTTTACTTAGCATCAACACGTCATGAAATATAAATGCCTTAAGTTTTTAAATGTTATAACTAATGGATTATATGATTACTTGTATTATATGCTATAACTAGCACCATTGAGTTTATACTTAGCGTTTATCAATTGATAAACGTAGGACCAACCAAAGTCGTAGAACCAGAATATCACTAAAGTAGTTGGACATATCAACAATTTGTTGGTAAATGGTTTAAGTTTCCTTCAGACTTTTATCTTTATAAATTATCGTGCAACTACTTAAATAAAGTACTCTAGTAGTAAATAAAGTAAGTTTGACAAAACTAAAGATATGTAAAATATTAATGTGTGTATATTATAACTCTGATGACATGATGACATAATTATGATGTTATTTTATAACCTGGGACAATAAATGTTTTGGATTAATATGAGTTTGCATGTAAGTTATATGTATAAATAATACAAATAAAAAATTTTTATGGAATGTATGGAATCCTTTGTAGGATAATTATTGACTTCCTCGGTTAGGAAGTTAATAATCATTCTACGGGAACATGTTATGCTGCTGAAAAACGTGATAGTTAGTTCCAAAAGTAGTAGTTAAGAGAGGGGTGAATCGACAAATTTTAAGAATATTTAAGATAATTTTAGCAAACTATTTTTAAAACTAGTGAAGTAATTTAAAGTTTAGCAAACTATTTTTAATAAAATAAGATACTAAATAAATCAATTCAAAAATGAATCAAATTTGTAAAAAATAAATTATTTTTAGATAACTCCTCTTTGGAAAATAGTAGATTAATCAAAGAGAATTTTTTTAAAGCCTTTTAAAATAAAATATTTGAAAATCAGCATGCTAGAAAATAAAAAGAGAAGAGAAGAAATAGTAAATACATGATATATAATGGTTGAACCTAAATACCTACATCCACTTTCTCAAAAGCAACATTTTAATATTTAAATAAATCAAATCATTATAACAAATTTTCAAGACTAACTTGGAACCTTTATAATTAAGAGTTTTTAGCAGGCTAATTTATAATTTCTTTAAGTTTTAGGAGTCTAACTTGATAACCTCAACCAAGTGAACTCAAGTCATTTCCTCCATAAATTAATATAGGAGACTTGATAATTCTCTCAAAATAAATGAATGATATAGAATAGAAATTCTTACAATCCTTATAATTCTTATTAAAAAGTTTAAGAATAGGTATTAAAAATGAAGCTCTTTGAAATACTTTTAAATGTATATTAATTTAATCATTTTCTTATTCGTTTCTTATGATTTATGACTTCAAAAATTCATGTATTTATACTTGAAAATAAGATAATTATAATTCATAAATACATACAGTATAAATATATAAGTTAATTAAAATCAATTTGAAAATAGTTTTCTATCACGTTAAATCAACAAGCTAGATTTAAGTGATGAAATGATTTATTACCAAAACTGTTTTTTGAAAACTTTTACATTTTTAAAATATAAAAGTAATTTTCGAAAATGATTTGATCAAAGAGAAAATTTTATATTATGAAAGATATTTGATTTGAGTATAACAATTAATTTATATTATCAAAATATTTATCAAATGTATAACAATTATCTACCTTAAATTAATCAATCACATGAAATACCAAAAACTGACGTGATTAAAAAAATTAAATAGACAAACAATATTATTTTTAAAACTCAATAATCAATAAAACTGAATAAACAAAATCTAGTTAAAATTAATCAAAAACTTAAAATTAATAGTTATCAATCATTAAAATCGAAATATCAACCCAAAGTGAACAAAAATGATACTTTTAATTATGAGCTTTGATTTTAGATTCAAGGCCCTTATTTTTCACTTACAAAATTGTGTATACATGTTTGCAGAGGGTTTCACATAACTCATTAAGTTTAACATGAGCTACACCACTGATTTGCTAGAAAAAATTGTGCATGTTGAACTTGACATAGTCATATTAAGTCATCTAAAGGTATATTCTATCAGAATAACCCACCAATTCAAGTCCAACATAACTCATGTAAGGTATTACATTACTCGAATCAAATTAAAATAACTAAAATATGCAAAATTAAACTAATTGAACCCACAATAATAAAAATCAAAATATTTGAATATTTAATGTAATACTAAATAAATTATACTAAATGAAAGAATTTATAAAAAGCATAATTAAATGTTTAAAGTATCAATTTAAATATTTAATCATTTTAATTACTAAATACTTTAAATTTTAAAAATATAAATACTCAAATGATAAGTTCAAGGAAGCTGGGGTACATATTTTTCCTTTTTCTTTAATATTATCTTAACTAATAATTTTACCGGATTTCAGCGGAACCGAAGTGCCTATTGAAACCATACATGCCTTTCTCCCCCCTACAAAAACAATAACCGAAAAACAGAACAAAGAATAACAAAGGCATTCAAACTTTTTTTTTTTGGGAAAAGAATAAAATATAAAAAGAAAAGAAAATTGAATGAAAATGGCAGAAGGAGGCAAAGATACTCATCTATTTCAGCTGCTCTCTGATCTTCTCCAGCAAGTGGGTTTGATTTCAAATTCTATCTTTTTGTTTTCCATCTTTCATTAAATTATTTGTTATTTCTTTCTCTTATGATGATGGATAACTAAGCATGTTGGTATGATCAAGGCGGCCGTGTCTTTCTAGATATTTTAATTTTTGTGATCTGGGTATTATCAGTTTCCACAATATGAATCTTATTTATGAGCAAACTCTGTTTTTTCCCGTAATTAATGTAATTTGGTTTCACATTCTGAATTCATGAATCAGTAATTTTTGGGGTTTTCTTTTATCATGAACGAATTGGATTTAATTTTTATAATCTATGTTGCTAATCATTGATAATAGAGGTTATATTTTTCAACTTAAAGGAATTCAACTGCTAGGATAACAAATATAATTTTCTCTTTATGCATTCTAATATGTCCGCAGCACGTTTAGCATCAGGAGTTCAATCCAACAGCAGAAAGGAAAACCATCGCTAGACCTCACAAAAATTTGAGCCATTTTTCTAATTTACGTGGTACCTGGCAGCTGGCTGGACTGGTTGACGATAAGACTAAATGAATGATTCGGGCAGAACAAGGATGTAGATATTAAGAAATTCGTTCTCATGTCTTCATAATTTTAACATCTTTTCGTGCATAATTTAGACAAATGAATGCAGCTGTCTACAATTTCACCCGTAAATCCATGAACTTGTAGGGGATCAATACTACTGCTCGATATTTGCAGACGTAGATAGTTTTTCTCCGCAGCCAGTTTCCTTATCTGCTTTGACCTATGGATGTGTGGACTTCATGGGTATAATGAATTACTTTGTTTCTGTACAGAATTTGTTTGAAGGAGAAGTCTAACCAATAAGGCACATATTCATTTTCTGTAGCAATAGGAGGAGCCTCAATGTGATTTTCTATGGCATTACTGCATGATGAGCACTACACTATCGTTGAATAAGTTTGGTGCCAATTCATGTTTGGGACTTAATATTGGATCCTTATACCTCAGCGATGCGAATCCCTTTTTCTTATTTATATATCGGAATTCTGTACTTTTATGAATTAACACAGGTGGAATCGCTTACAAATCAGAAAGAAGTTGAACTTCGGTCAAAAATCGAAGCACTTGGTTTAGAGGTTACAAAAGTTCCTTCCAAGTCGACAAAGAACCTTGATGAGGTAGATCACATCCTAGTTGAACTCGTTTTAAATGTGACAAGGTTTTTCTTTATGGTATTGGTAGAACTATCTTAATTTGGCATAAAATTTTATTGACAGCTGGAAATAGCAAGGGAACTAGATAAATTGTCAGCAAAGTTGGATGATGTTGATGAAATGATATCTTCAGCCATGGCAGCAGATCCTCAGCTGCAATCTCTTCTGAGTGGCACTGCTGATGTATGGATACCAGTTATTACAGCTACTGCTGATGAGCGACGCAAATTTTCTGTGTCAACTGGAGATGGCAGTGCTGAGAATAAAGTGGAGACTTCAGACTGATTTTATAATATTGTTGATAAGTCTTTTCGCATCTTTCATGACGTATCCTATAAGATTTTGTGTTTATTTTCTCCGTGAGATGGATTCCATGCTTTAATCCTTCATATTTGTTCTCTTTAAATTGATCATAATGCTATTCCAAAAGCATTTACGTGGAGCAAGAAGCTAAAATTTCCACTTAAAAACTTTCATCTTGTGGATTTAATTAAGTTTTAGCTATTATACACGTTATTAGTGTCACTTGAAGCAGTTAATATCTTGTATAAATGTTTGTCTAATTTGTTTACTATCGTGTAATGCCGATATAAGTCTAGGTAAATAGAGTTTCTTTTGATTATATTACATGATTGTACTTTTGATTGTATTACATGATTACATTGCACTGCAATATATGTTAGCAAATATAATATAAAATTAAATAATATTAATTAAAATATAAATTCATAATTGGATAGTAAAATACAAAATAAATATTAAAGTATTGAGGTTGGTTGTAATGCTTGAGATCTATTTGTAGCTTGACTTGATATTAAGGTCATATGAAAGCCATGCATCAATTTAAAACAATTCATTCTTAAATATATGTATGTCTATAAATGTTAACATCATCCATTGTGTGCTAAATGAAACATAGATTATGTAATCTATTTAATTCTTTCATACAACCCATAACATATATTGATATATCATGTTCGAGCACATACGTTAGTGTTTGAAATCATTAAATTGTATAGAGTATGAGGTAAGTGAAATAATTCACATAATTGTAGTCCTAAAAGCAAAACTATATATTATACTATGTGAATAAAAATATAACAAATCTTTCCAATATATCACATGGATAGCTTAGGTGGTAATTGAATTTTAGGGATCGTATCAAGTTAATCATCAAATTTTAATTTTTTTTTAACATTGTACTTCTATTTTTGTTTCACTAACAACTCACCAATAGAATTTCAAATAAATTTGGTAATGTGACACTAATATGCCAATCGAAAATGGAATATTTACCATATTATATACCATAACATTGTCCACATCAACACTATCCATATCAACACTATGTTATCTTACGTTATATCTAAATGGTCATTAAACGTTGTTAATTATTTCAAAATGTCACTTGGACTTTTATATAAAAATTTAACATAATGAACAATTAAAAATTAATTTATACGTATTCATATCTTTAACTAATATTTTTACATTATTATATATATAATTTTAGCTCAAGCAATCACTAAAATTAAAATTTTATCATATTTTGTTTATTGTTTAACAAATGACATTTTGGTTAACATTTATAATAATTTTCTTATAATTTAATAAAAAATTTACAATCATTTTTTTTATTTATATGAAAAATGTAAATTGAAAAAATTATGAAACAAAAATGTAAATAACAAAAAGTTATTTCTTAATCTAATATGAAAATGAAATAATTTTAATGGAAATATATGATTTAATTTAATTTAATGTTTTGAAAAATTTATGATAAAAAATGTAGATTTGACACATACTTTAAATATAAGTGATTTCACACCAAAACACACATACATATATATTGATGTATGTTAGGTTAGATCTAGATCTTTTGATGTTAACAAGTCTTTAGAAGAATAGCTAGTGGTACAATCGTTTCATATATTGCTACAATCATGCCACCCTCTTTTACTCAAAATGTACAGGCTACATGCTTTGTACAACCATTCACTTTGTTACAATCCTCTTATTCTAAGTCCTTTTCATGTAGATACAGTTACTACTGGTATAGGCATATTGCCTCCTACTAAAATTTGAGTTAGTTTCTTAATGTTATATCTTTAAAAGTGATCATATGTTTGTACCTCTTCATGTACATGTTGGATTTAATATGAGTGATATGGCAGCGAAATAAAAACAAAAATTTATTTAAAACATGTGGAAATTAGATATACACAATCATTCAAACACAATTCCAATCAAAAGATCATGACATAAAGAATAGGAGTAACACTTACTTTAATGTCATTCTACTTCTATTTGATTTGCAAAAGAGTTATAGCAAACTCTTTTCAATCCTTAAACTATGAGATCTCCAAACTACACACACCAAGATCAAGATTTGGATTAGTAAACTCTTTTACTATAAAACTCTAATCAATAGACTAATAGATTAGAGAAAGATAGAAGATGAATATGTTGTTTTTCTCTTCTCAAATGAATAGCCGAATGTGATTTCTTCTTTGGATGGTGTATATCATGTTTTCCTTAGAGAAATGACATAAGATGACTTGTCTTAACCCTAATCCCATAACATTACAAATATATATAGGCATATTAAGGGTAGAGAGGTGTAGGATAACTTAAGTTATGCATGTGCATAGCATATACCTACTTAAGTCAATAGGTCTAACCCATAAATCTTATAAGCCCATCTTCAAACAACCAAAAATAAAATTTAATATTATAAATAATATCAAATATTATTTAATAATATTTCATAACATCATCTTTTAATTTTCAATCCAAATCTTTCCTTGTTTATGTGTTACCTCTTGGGCTTTTAACAAATTGGCAACATACCATAAATATCATTCAATCTCATCAAATGATATTATTGTATGTAAGTTAAGAGCAGTGTCCAGTCATACATCATAACTACCCAAATGTTAAGAAGTCAGTAGCTTGACTACAACCCTTTCATAAAATCCTTTCACCTTTCACTATCTCGTTTAGGTTTGAGTATGCATTAAAGTCAACTCAATATATGATCAATTAATATTAGATCATGCCATAAACTTGAATCTCCATGCACCATAATCTTTATTCCTAAAATACCCTTTATGAATCTTATTCACAAATTGACATTTTTACTCTGGCCAAAGATTCTTGAATTAAGATTATTACATGGACTATGAGATATAACCCTTATTTGAAATCTGGATGGTGAATCCTTTATTAATATGCAACTATCTTCAACTACTTCATACTATACCCAACCTCTAATTTACAAACACCTCCTAAAAGAGGTATTTTAAGTCCAAGGATACTTACATTACTGATATGAGTGAGATATGCCTTCATTGACATAGATTATTATCCATATGACATCTCACTAGCAAGATCATATCCAATGAATTAGTACTATACAATTCATCTACATGTTAACTTTAGACATCTCATATCATGGTGTATGAGAATGTGCCCCTTAAAGGAAATATAACATGTATTTATCTATCTGCACTAATAATATTTATTCTTATCAATACTATGATCAGGGACGATTTATATATTGAACATTTGCATATAATAGAATCTTATTTCATAAACATACTTTATGAAATCCTTTTACACTGTTTAAATATCATGGAATTCATTATTTAATTTAATGCTCCAAGTAATACACATATAATCAAATATAACACTAAATAATGAATAGTACCTTTTATTAAATAAATAAACATTACATAATTTACATGATGCTCCATATACTAATGGTACAACCATACCATGTATTTTTACCTTGCCTATACAACTTCATGTATGATCATACACCTTTTACATAAATTAAAAACTATTTGTAACATGTATATTTGTATTAAATGCATTAGTAATAGATATTTAAAGAGAGATAGAGATTATTTGTTATAAGTAACTTGATTCTTGCTAGTGATTATCATCTCTCTTTCATTTTCTTAAATATTAAAGCTCTCTTATTATTGTCATTTATTGCTTTTTTTTATAGGATAGTGACAGCTAAATATTAATGATTTATTATCATAAATTGAGAGATTCTTATGAAAATATCATTGATTATAAATGTTTAAGTGTGAGCCTAAAAAATACTAAGGTTTGGTTCTTAATTGAAGAACCTTATTATTGTAATCTTAAGAAAGTTTAGTAGAAACCTAAGTGATTGCTTATGTAAGTGGAGTTCTGAAAAATTTGTACTGAACCACTATAAATTATGTTGTCATTTATATGTTTTTAATTAGTATCAAAGCTTGTATTCTTTGTTCACTTATGAATTAATCTTCTTGGAGCTAAATATCATGGTAACACAAATCCTAGAGAGTAAATCCTATATAAGGCCCCTTTTCTTTGATGAAATCAACTATCCTTATTATAAGCATATGATGATGGTATTTCTTAAAGAAAATGGCATCAACTTGTAAGTATGATTAAAGTTAATTATTCTCCATCAATAATCATCAAAGAAGGTAATGTCCTAAATTAATTAAGTCATCTATGTGATTTAAAAAGAAGACATTTAAAGCGATATTAGATGATGAAAGTGACTTTCATAAGGAGGGATCAGATGATGAAAATACCACCAACCTTTGCTTCGTAGCGCTCAAAGATGAACTAAAAAATGATGAGGGTAAACACTTCTTCTTATAAGTACTATAATGATGAACTTGATGAAGAAGATGATGCTTGGGTAAATCTCCTAAACAAATAAGAGCAATTGGTTATTAAGAATGAGAGTTTCAAAAGTAAATACTTAAGTCTTGCCAAATAAAATAAAGATTTATAAAAATATGTAGACAAGCTCACTTTAAAATCTGAAAACAATGATTTGTTAAAAAAAAAAAGGATTTGCTAAAAGAAAATCTTTAAAGTTTGAAGTTTGTGGTGTTAAAATTGGCACTATTTTTAGAAGTCAAAAGCTCAAGGGTGATAGGAGGGTATTGGATTCATTCAAAACTCCTCTTTATCATCCAAAGAATATATATTTCTTAAAGCATCAACCTTTACTTTGAAAGATAGTAAAAAGGAATTAGAGAATAAGGGAGTTCAAACCAAGATTTAGAAGATTTTCACTAAATCTAAACATTCTTATAAAGAACCTAAAAAATGCAATTATTCGTGTAATGAAAGGCCTTCTTATAAGCATATTAATGAAAGGAGAAATGGTAATCGTAAGTATGTATCAAGATTTAGTAATGTAAAATCTCATTATTATTGAAAATAAGAACACACCAATAATAAATGTTTTATTAAACTAAGTCATTGAAGTTATATCCCAAATGAGACTTTTGTTGCTAACCCCTAAGGAATCAAATATTTAGGAACTTATCTTAAGCTTTAATTTCATCACTTTCTTTGCTATTAACCTTTTATTTTTAATAAATCATCTTTATCATCATATTTTAAACTTATCAACCATTAAAATGTTGCTTGAAAGTTTCAGCTAAAGTGAAAATCACAAAGCATACACACCCACATAACCATAACTCACTTTATTTCATGTCCTTTACAATCCTAACTCATCTAACTATCAAACCACCAATTAAAAACTACCAAAACAACAAGAAACCATTCAGCCATGACTCAAATCTCATTAAAAATTTATAAATGAACTCAATCTACCATTGATTTATACTCACCAAGGCTCACTTTAAGCTAAACTACAAAAATCTCAACTTAAATTTTGATCTTCTTTTGGATTTTGTTACGGATTTAAGTGGATCTTCTTACTTCCACTTCCTTAAGCTTGATCTTCACCTTAAATCGACATGCATGTACTAAAAAGAGTTAGATCAGACCATAAACAAAGTAAATCATCAAGATAGCTTTTGGTTTCCATAAAAAATGTATAGATCTTCATGATTTTGAGCATAACTTTAAGATCCATTAGGAAAAGGTTTCAGTCAATCATAAGAACAAAGGAAAATAAAGAGTATTTTGACCTTAACTTGAATTATTCTCAAAGAACTAGCTAGAGCTTGAAAAATCCAAACCAAAAGAGGAAGAAAAACTAGTAAAACTTCAACTTCTTCAAGGATTAGCTTTGATTTTATTGCTTATTAAAGTAAAAGATTTGGTTACTTAAAAAATGAAGAGAAAAGGAGAGTATCTTGGCTCAAACTTAAGCTTCATTTATAGAACTAACTTTTAAACATAAGATTTTGAAAGAAAATGGAGATAAGATGGAGTTTTGTTTCGGTTTCAAGGTGGAAGCATAGAAAAATGTAAGAAGGATGAACATAAGATGATGATAAGATAAAGATAAGAGAAGAATGAGTGGTATGCTTCAGATAAAGGGATAAAGGATACATAAATGAGTGAAATTAAGTCCAAATGAGAATAAAATTCGTATGGAATGAATGCCATTTGGAAAATTTTTTATATTAGTCCCTATACACCTCCAAAACTACATTTTAGCCCCTATACTTATATATACTTGTATTTAACCTACAATCCACCAACTTTAAACCTTATATTTCATATTATACACTAAATATACACTCTTATACACCTTATTTTAATTTAAAATACCATCAATCAATTCCCTCAATCAAATGAAATATAATCTTACCTTCTCTCTCCACCCATTAACACTAAAAATTCAAAGCTACTTTTTCAAATACCTATACACTTTTTCAAATACTAATCCCACTACTAATTTAATATACTAATTCAAATCTAATTTGACTTATTCTATTTTCAATTATATTTATATATTTATCTACTTACATAACACTAGTTAACTTATTAACTTAATTATGATATCACTTATACCACTTATGATATCATTATGACATCATAATTGAAAATATTAATTATACTCTTCTAATATTTATTTTTTTATAATATACTCTTACTAACGTATCACTAATTCATAATTATTTATTTTCTAATAAAAATCATAATTACATTCATATGCTTACATCATACTTACATCATCATCACTCAATTATGACATCATAAACAATTTTTAATTCAAATTTTCCAAAATTTGTTTTATATCAAATTCATGTTAAAAAAATCATCTTGAGCTTACTTAATTAATCATACTAAGTATTTTCAGCATCGAAAACCTCAATTAGTCACTATTCAGGGGTCGTTTCGGTGGTTTACGTCAAAATTTTCAATTTCAACTTTAGAGCTTTAAACTCTAATCTCATCATGTACTTAACATCATAAGCATTATTTCATATCATTAACACACCAATAACATATATAACAATACATTTCAACCAATTTCTGAATGCAAAGTGTGTGCTCGATTTAAGATGTGATAAAGTGCCCCTTAGAGCCTTTTATGCAACCTTCTTCTTAACCACACCACCTCTTGGTTTGAGGGCTAGAATTTTTCTCCTCCTCTATGCTTTCCCTTAAGATAGATACCATCTTATGAGCATTCATGGCCTAACTCCTTTTGGAGATCACTTTCCATAACATTAAGAAAAATGTTATTAGGTATCTTATTCTTCCTTTTAAACTTTTCATATGCTTATCTCACATTATTAGAGGAATTAGCAACTAGTTGGTATGGATAGGCTAAATATAATACATAACTTATTTATTCACCTTTTAAAAATATTTTGATTTGGTGAATTTAATCAATTTAGTTAGATCCATTTAGTTTATATTCTATAAGACCATGTAAGTCAACCTTTTGGGCCATTTAAAAATCTAGAGAAAAAGAACAAGTAATATGCCAATTTGAAGTATCATGTGGTTTAAAAGCATAATAAGGTCTTTAATTTTTCTTTTATCTCTCACTATTTTATTTCAAACCAATAGCCCTCAACTATAAATCTAGAAAAGTTATGATTTACTTTCCTTAGTAGGCTAATATTCGATGACCATTAAATTTCAATCTTTGGTTACGTAACAAATTGAAACTTAATATCAATAGGTAGACATTTCATCTCAATCATATCACCATATGACTATTGAATCATCGGGTCATCAACTCTTGATGCTTATATTATCTCATAATATCATTCCCTAAATTAGCCTTTAAGATCTATTACCTTGAGTATGCTTAATAAATAATAGATTCTATTTAAATCCAACCCATTTTTAAAAACTTGGATATATCCCACATCCAATAGGCCTAGGTATGCCCAATAACCTAAATGAAATTAAGCTCTCCATCCTTAATCTTAAAAATGGAAGGCCTTAGATTTAATATGTCTTTTGAATGGTTTCTTTCCTTTTATATTATTTAACTGTATAAGATACGTATGTGCATCTTATGCACCATGCATTGTCTTAGCTCATGCATGCTAAGACATGATTATACATCTCATACATTCACACATATAATAATTAATATCATGATGATTATGGACTTGATATTCTAGTTAGATTAAACCTAGGTAATGCATGAATTACAACTCCCAAAATTTTGAAATTGAAATCTATTTATTATAAATTATATCTTGGAGTTCCTTTTGGTACATCTTACTCCTTTTACTTCTTTTTATTTCTTCTTTTACAAACTATGTAATCTAATTACATATTTCAAATATAAAAACCTCAAGTTACATTTTAGGGGAGTAGATGAGAAGGTAAGTACAAAGAGAGTTTTAGAGAAAGGCAGGACACACAAGCCCTATTTACTAAAAATGTAAAAATAATGCACATGCACAATCTAATTAGGCCTAGTCCATAATCATCATCATGCCATACATCCATTCATTCATACATTCCATAATATATAAAATATAATTCTCTCTAATTATTTCATTTTAATTTTAAAACAAACACTTTTGTCTTAAAACATTTTTGGCTTACAATTTCAAAACATGCTATTTTGTTTGCAATTTTGATTTTATTGAATGATTATTTATTAAATTAAATAATTATCCAACTAGTAATAATATTAAATATTCAAATCATATTTAAAATTTAATACTTCATATAGAAAATAAAACTAAAGTCAAAAGCAAAAACCAAGTCAAATTTCATGTCATGTTAAAGTTGATTTCTATAAAAGTCCTACTCAAAGTAAAATTCTTATTAATTTCCAAAATTAATGAAATGTTTCTTTAACTCATTAATGAATCTAATTTATCACAACTAGATTTATTAATCAAATTAACAAATTTAATATGGACAAATCAATAAAAACCAAATATTAATTCCAACTGTACATCTTATATGCATATAATAACAATAATGAATTAAACCATATTTATTTCGACTTTATATGCACCTTAATATTTTATTAACATGTTAGCATATTAGAATATTGAATTGAAACATGTTTAATCAATTAAACATGCAATAATACATACGAACATTAAAACATTCATAAACAACATTTGGTAATTTCCAACATAATATGCTAATTGAAAACAATTTTTATCTTGAACAAATGCCAAATAAGCATGCAATTTTTTAATATAAACTCAGCTAACACATCAAAAAATATGGTTAAAATTTTGTGTGAAAATTCATAGTTTAAAGGGCCAAACCACAAAACATGCTACAAGCTAAAAGAAGCTAAAAAATTGAATCGTTTAGTGTTTTCAATGATAAATTGCTTAAAACTGGTGGCTTTGTTACCACTTTTGGTTTAAAATGAGTATTAAGTAGTGGAAAAATTGTAAAATTTTTATAGAAACATATTTTTACATAGATTTAGCAATTTAAATCACAAAACACAATTTACATAGAGAGCAAGTGATCTCGATTAAGTAACGCTTACATCAATTATTAATCTCCTTCGTTCTTATTCGTCATAAAAGTTATAGCAAAATTTTCTAATCCACAATGTAGAGGATCTCTAAAATATTCAAACAAGTTAGAGAATTATATTGGTAATTGAATTATAAAAATGTTTCGAGGACTAGTATAAATGAAATAAGAAAAGAAGAATGGATGTTATGTTATTTTTGAATTCTTGATTGTTCTTCCTTGAATCCCAATATGCCCTTCTTGTTTTGCTTTGAATTTATCTTTTCTTTAATACAAAATAATGTGAGAAAGAAGGGAGGAGGCAAAGAGTTATGTTTTGGAAACCTCAAATTAATTTTCAATTAGCCTAATAAAGCTTAGATGGTACTAAGGCTATGTTTGACATATGATGACAAATAAGCTACCTTAATCTAGTTAGCATATGATGTGTTTGATATATCTTAAAATACTAATTAAGCATGTGAAATCACATGACCATCCTTCTTCAGTCAAGTCATGCATGTACAAGTCATGTCACACATGCACATGCATAATCACATGCATGTCATATGTTTTACATGCATATCTGGAGTTCTACTAATCAGAGTTGCATGATCTTGGTTTCAAATTAAATATCTTTTCATACTATATCCAATAGATATTAAAAATCCAAGTTATCTTACATTACCTTAAAATAATAACTCATATTGAATCAACATCCATTCTTTATTTTTAATCCCTTAACTTTTATTTGTAACCGTTTGAGTTATTGACATGTTGGCAACATATTATAATATTATTAAATCTTGTTTAATAATATCACATATAAGTCAAAAGTAATGTTTAGTTACACATCCTGGCTATCCAAATGTCAAGAGGTTACTAGTTTGACTACATCCCTTCCATATTAGATATTGTTGCAATAAACTCCTTTCACCATCTACTATCTCATTTAGGTTTGGGTATGGATTAATGTCAACTTAGTACATGATCAAGCATGTTAGATCATGCCTTAAAATTAATGTTTCATGTACCATAATCTTTATTCCATAAATTCCCTTATCAAACTCATTCACTTTCAAGCATTCTACTTTGACCAGAGATTCTTGAATGAAAGATTACTACATGCATCATTGAGATAAAACTCTTATATTAATATGAGATGGTGAATCCTTTATTGATATATAAATATCTTCAACTACTTCATAATATACCAAACCTGCTAATTATGAATGCCTCTGCTAGAGGAATAAAGTATAAGAGTCAAAGTATAGTAATCCATAGTTACGATAACCTTGATATCTCAAGTTTAAAGATACTTGCACTACTGATATGAGTGAGATTTATGTTTCATACATATAGGTTAGTCATCCATATAAAATCTCATTAGCAAGGCCTCTAATAAATTAGTACTATACTATTCATCCATATGTTTACTTTAGACAACTCATGCTATGGTGAATGAGAATCACCACTTAAATGAAGTATAATATATGGTGATCTACCTACATTAATAATGTTGAATCTTATTAATACTTTGATTTAGATAATTTATATATTGAATATTTGCATATAATAAGAATCTCATTTCATAAACTCTTTATGAATTCCATTATACTATTCCAATATCATACACTTTATTATTTAGTTTAATACTTCATGCAAAATAAGTATATAAGATTTATTATATTGAAATAATGAATAATGCCTCTTATAAATTACATATTCAATTATAAAATTAAATAAAACATAATGCTCTAGAGCATACACTAATAGAAGCAAGCATACTAGCATTAAACATCATTTTTTATATGATGATGTAGAGAAAGGAAATGTTGTATTAGAATTCAATGATATAGCACATGAACTTGTTGACATCTTCCCTAAAGCCCTTTGTGAAGAGCTTTAAAACGTTAGTAAGCATGAACTTAGCATGATTGATGGTGGTTTCCAATGATTTTTCCTTTTAGAAAAATCCTTGATACTTTCCTTTGTTTTTTAATCTTCAAGGCAAACTTTCAAAATTAAGTTTTTGTTTATCATATAATCATACAAGGTCTTGGTATACCCCTACTAGCTCCTTTTTAGAACATCATTGTAGTATTTATACATATGATCATTCCCTTTGGTTGTATTTTAACCTTCTTGAAAACTATTTCTTTCTCTTATTTGTATGATTGCATAGTGACCATGTACACTTGTATGTCCATTACTCAATTTCACTAAAATTCTAGTAGCAAACTATATGACATATTACTTAGGGTGTATGACTATATATTTTAAATAGTTATTTTTCAAAATTTTCCAATAGTTATTAGTACAGTTGTATGCCATATTAGTATGATTGTATGTATATTTTAATCTACACTACTAAATCGTTAAAATCATCTATTTTTATCTTAACCACTTTAATATTTTTACTTCCCAATCATTTTCTCCCACTCTCGTATAGTTTTCCTCCATCTTCTTTAAATCTTCATTGGCCAAAGCAATTTCTTGTGTATGCCACTCTATTGTTTAGTAAGATTCACTCTTTTCTCATATTTTCATTCAAGACTCTTCATTTTTCTTCACTTGCTTCTCTATCATGTCTTGAGAAGGTGCTTCTAAATCTAAAAGGAAAGGAAAAACTACTGCATGTGACACTCCTATTGGTTTATGAAAACGTGATTAGCAGTGAAAGATATAATTGAAAGCTTTTAAAATTCACATTTTACAATGGATCTTGTAATTCTATACATAGAAAATATCATACACAGAGAAGATTATATAGATATAAGGAGATTGAAAAACTTATTTTTAAGTCGATCTGCTTCTTTCTTTTGCCTTTTGAAAAGTTGTAGCAAACTTTTCAATCCCCAAGGATAGAGGATCTCTAAACTATCTACATAAGTTAAGAAAATGATCAGTAATCAAATTACTAGTTTTGTTTAAAGACTAGTAAAATAAAACGTAAAGAGAATGGATGAAGAATGGTGATTGAATTTGGTTTTTCTCCTTGATGTTCTATCAAAACCGAATTGTTTTCTTATTCTTAAGCTTCGAAATTCTAAAAAGCAGAAGGAGGAAGGAGGTAGCCAAAATTTTGCTTCTATCTCTCTCTTTTGGTTTCACCAAAACATCATATGTAACCCTTCAGAATCCATAAACCATTTTGACTGGCGGTCAGAATTTCTTTTGAATATGTTCTTTAATTCATTCACATGCTTCTATCGTGTGACTTGCATGTGACTGACTTAAATTTCCTTCCAAAAGCACATGATAATAATGTGCACTTCCACTTAATTCATCATACATGAATAAGTCATGTGACAATCACATTTTGATTATTAAGTTAATCAATTCCATCAAAATCCTGTATATACCATGCATGTAGAACATGTCATCTTAAATAACTTGTATCTTGAGTTATACTCATCAGATTTCAGTGATCTTGGTATCAAATTGAAGCTCATTTCATGCTCTTTGTAATAAACATGAAAAATCCTGGTTATCTAATAATCATAAAACATTATTTCACCAATATCTATTCATGATTATCATTTCCTTACTTTTAGTGTGTGACCTTTTGGGTTCTTGACATGTTGGTAACATATGAATATATTATTAAACTTCATTTAATAACATCATATGTAAATCATGAGCGGTGTCTAGTCACACATCATGACTACCCAAATGCCAAGAGGTCATTAGTTTGACTACAACCCTTCTACATCAGATTCTATGCAATAAACTCCTTTCAACATCCTTTAACTCATTTAGGTTTGAGCATGGATTAATGTCAATTCAATGCATGATCAAGTATATTAGATTATGCCCTAAATTTGATGTTTCATGTACCATAATCTTTATTCCTAAAATGCCCTTATGAAACTCATTCATTAATAGGCATTCTACTCTGGCCAGAGATTCATGAATTAAGAATATTACATGAATCAATGAGATAAACCCCTACAATTGATCTAGAGTGGTGAATCCTTTATTGATAAACAAATACCTTCAACTACTTCACACTATATCCAACCTCCAAGTTATGAATGCCTCCTATGGAGGAATAAAACATAGGAGTCAAAACATAGTGATCCATAACTAAGATAACCTTGTTATCTCACGTCTTAAGGATACTTGCACTATTGATATAAGTGAGATATATTTCATAGACATAGATCAATCATCCATATGAAATCTCACCAGCAAGGCCTCCAATGAGACAGCCTCCTACTGCTCATCCATATGTTCATTTTAGATAACTCTTATCAATGTGAGTGAGAATCATCCCTAAAAGAAGTGTAATATGTGCAGATCTTAACTGCATCAATAATATCCATTCTTATTAATACATTGATAAGGGATAATTTAGATATTGAACATTTTCATATAATAAGAATCTCATTTCGTAAACTTCTTTATGTATTCCTTTTACTGTTCCAATATAATTCATTATTTAGTTAATAACTTATTAAGTAAACTAAATAATGAATGATGCCTTTTATTGATAAATGGTTCAATATCAAATTATAATGAAACATGATGCTCTAGAGCATACACTAACAAACTCCCACTTACACTAGAGCCAATCATACGTAAACTTCAATCCCATAGAAGTTACATGCCTATCATGCTTGCTTTATGCCAATGCCTTAGTGAGAAGGTCCGCCATGTTTTGCTCTGTAGGAACTCTGTTAACCTCTACTTCTCCTCTACCAATGATCTCCCTAATCAAATGGTATCTCCTGAGTACATGTTTACTCTTCTAGTGAGACCTAGGCTCCTTTGCCTGGGCTATTACTCTATTATTATAACATAATAGAGGAATAAATTTTGCACTACATGGAACCACACCAAGTTTATGAATGAAATTTCTTATCCATATGGCCTCCTTTGCTATATCAATGTAGCTATGTACTCTATTATTATCTCATAGAATCTGTTATGGTCTCTTGTTTAGAACTCTTTTAAAAAATTGCACCACCATTCATCATGAACACATAACCTAATTGAGATTTGCAATCATCTTTATCAGATTGGAAACTGGCATCTGTATATCTAGTTAATTGCAAATCCCCTTCTCCATATATTAAGAACATATCCTTAGTCTTTCTTAAGTACTTTAGGATATTCTTCACAGCCGACCAATATTCCTCTCCATAATTAGATTGGAACCTGCTTATGACACTTAATGAGAATGCCATATCTGGTCCTATACATAACATAGCATACATGATGGATCTAATTATCGATGCATATGGAATTCTAGTCTTGTGATCTTTCTAATCTTGTGTCTTAGGACAGCATGCTTTAGAAGGATATTTCCCATGTACCATGGGTATATTACCCTTCTTTGAAAGATCCATGCTAAAACTCTTTAGCACCTTGTCTATTAATTAGACTGTGACGGACCAATAAGCCTTCTTGATTTATCTCTATAGATCCTTACACCTAAAATATAAGCGGCTTCTCTAACATCTTTCATGGAGAATTTTTTGGATAACCAAACTTTAACATTCTATAAAAATGAGACATCATTTCCTATGAGTAATATGTCATCTACATATAATACAAGGAAAGCAATTGCACTCCCACTAGTCTTCTTGTAAACACAAGGTTCATCAATGTTTTGAATGAAGCCAAATTCCATAACCGCTTCATCAAAACATATGTTCCAGCTCCTTGATGCTTGCTTCAATCCATAAATGGATCTTTGAAGTTTACATACCTTATTACTATCATTGGATATAAAACCATCAGGTTGTGTCATATACACTTCCTCAAAGCAGATTTCCATTAAGGAAAGCTGTTTTCACATCCATTTGCCATATTTCATAATCAAAATGAGTAGCAATAGCTAGTAAGGATCTTATGGATTTAAGCATAGCTACTAGTGAGAAAGTTTCATCATAATCAATTCCTTATTTTTGACGATAACCTTTTACCACCAAGCGAGCTTTATAGGTAACCACATTACCATCCATGTCTGTCTTTTTTTGAAGACCCACTTGCGCCCAATGGGTTTTATCTACTTAGGTAGATCAACCAAAGTCCACACGTGGTTCTCTAACATGGAATCCATTTCAGACTTCATGGCCTTTAACCATAAGTCACATTCTAAACTTTTTAGAACTTCATCATATTCTATGGGCTCATCGTTCTCAACTAATAAGACTTCCTTATTCTCATGAACAAGAAATCCATACCTCTCTGCATAGTTCTTATTCTAGTTGAGCATCTGGGAGCTTGTGTTTCCATAGGTTCTGACTCTACATCAGTAGGATCAATCAATTGATCTGCTTCATCTTGTGGTGATTGAACTTCATCAAGATCAATCTTACTCCCACTGTCTCCTTTTAGAAGAAATTCTTTCTCTAAGAAAATAGCATGCTTTGAAATAATCACTTTTTGTTCTAAAGGAAGATAGAAGTAATATCCTATAGTTTCTCTAGAATATCCCACAAAATAGCATTTATCAGACTTCACCTCAAGCTTGTCTGACGTTGTCCTTTTAACATAAGAAGGACAACTCCATACCTTCAAATAAGATAAGATGGGTTTCCTGTTATACCACATTTCATATGGAGTAACATTAACCAATTTAGATGAAACTCTATTCAAAATATGAACAGCAGTCTCCAGTGCATAAATGATTTGGGTAATTCTACAAGGCACATCATGGATATAATCATATCTAATCAAGTTTGATTTCTCCTTTCAGATACACCATTATGCTGAGGTGTATAAGGAGGTATACATTGAGATAAAATCCCATTATCTCTGAGATGTTCAAGAAACTCTTGGCTAAGGTATTCACCACCTCGATCAAAATGAAGTGTTTTGATAGTCTTGCCAAGTTGTTTCTCTACTTCATTTTTGAATTCTTTAAACTTCTCAAAAGCTTCAGATTTATGCTTCATTAAGAACAAACATCCATATCTGGAATAGTCATCTATGAATGTAATGAAGTAGCTATATCCACCTTTAGTATGTGTGGACATAGGACCATATACATCTGAATGTATGAGTTCTAGTACCTCTTTGACTCTTTCATCTTTTCCTTTAAAAGATGATTTTATCATCTTGCCTAATAAATAAGATTCACATGTTTCATATGATTCAAAATCAAATAAGCCCAAATTGCCTAGTTTGTGCAATTTAGACATATGAGTGTTGTTTATTTGCCCTAGATGACAATGCCATAGAAAAAGTGGATTAAGAGTATCAACTTTAATTCTCTTAGTTTGAACATTACAAATGAGGTCTGTATTATTCAATATATAAATTCCATTCTCAATATTTACAGAATAGTAAAACATACCATCTCTAAACATTGAACATCCATTGTTATTAATGGAAAAATTAAATCCTTGTTCAACAAGACAAGATATTGAAATAAGGTTCTTATTCAAACTTGGAACAAAATAACAATTATTGAGTTCTAGTTTTAAACCAGAAGCTAAGTGTAAAATATAGGTTCCTTCTTCTAATGCAGCAACTCATGCTCCATTAGCAACCCTGATGTTTGCTTCATTCCTACTTAGCCTCCTCCTACTGAGCAGCCCTAATGTGTGACCTTGATTGCTCTTGCTTGCAGGATGAGGATGATTGGATAACAATAACTCATGCTACTGTCCCTGAGATCCAAACTCCTTACAAATGATCTGCTGTTTCTTACAAGCCTCTTTCCTCACCTAGATCTTATCATGATGACTTAGATCCTGATAATCCATGGATTGGCCTTCCAAAAGTTAATCCTATGACTAATGATGAATATTTGCAAAGGTGTTTTGAAGTAATCAAAGAAATAGGACTTTTACAGTGTCTTCTATCACTGACATTTTATTCATGTGATGGGGAAAGCTTTTCTATCAAGAAAACCCCATAAGTAAAAGCATGTTGCATGCTTTCTCCAAATGAGTTTCACCCTCTCAGATCCAACTAGGATCCTCAGATGAAGGTGTCAGCCACTCCTTTTAGAAAATATACTATAATCTTATCTTCAGGGAATCTGTCTCCACTTTCTCTTTTAGAAGAAGTGCTCAACTGGTAGACCCAAAATGCTATCGTCCAAAATCAGTATCTTAAAAAGATTGATGGTAAACTTGATAAGGCTTTAATAGAGACAGATCACATGGAATCTCAGCTTTCTTCTTTCCAAAAGGAGGTCCAACAGATTCATGCCAGGTTGGTCTCTCAGATTACTTAGCTTGACATTGACTTACAAACCCTACTGGTCATGAATCCTATATCTCCTCTATTCTATGAAAAAGAACATGAAATCATAAGGCTTCAGGCACAACTAAGAGAAATAGAAAGGGACATCCATTCCCCTTGTCTACCCACTATCTTTCCATACACAATACCTTCACTCCTATTATCTACTACCCATGCTCCAATCTATCAACTCTCTATGGTTTCTAACCTTATAAAAAGGCAACCCCCTTAAGAAGAAAATTCCAAACCCAACTTGTTCAGTCTCCTCCTCAGTTCTCTCTTCAGTTCCTTCCACTCCTACTTTTACCCCTTCTTCTTCTCAGCCTATTCCACCATAATCATTCTCAAAAGATAAGGAGTATTAATGTAATTGGAGAGATCATATTTTGGAGGAGTATCATCTAATGGCTGAGAGTCCTAGAAGATAAGATCCATAGAATCACATGGAGTGGTAATATCCAATTGAGTGTTTGGTGGATCAGATAAGGATTGGTGGTGAGAAGGACCAGCTTCTACTAAGGGTCTATATAAATAAACCATAAGGAAATCGGTATTATTGGATTCATTGAATACATTAGCTGTACGCCAAAGTAATAATGAATCAGCCTTGGATGCTTGGCATATGGAATTGGGAAAAGTCTTCCAGAAATTTGCTAATTTTTCCATAATGTATATGCCTTCTCCTGTATACCTTCCTTCAAATCTTTTATTGAAGAAGAATACAACATGATATCTATGACCCAAAGACTGAACATGATGTTTAAACAGTTCATCTTCTTTAATATATTAAAGCATTAAATGGATCCATTACTGAGGAGTATAAAACCAAGTAAGGAACTGCCATGGCAAAGATTATTGGTTGGTGCTATCATGAAAAAAACCATAAGGTTTCAAAGAGTGGGAGTTCAATAAGCTATTTATAAAGGGTAGTTAAACACCATAACAACCATAACAACCATAACTCATCTGGTGTGCTTAGATAGCATTTTGAAACTCAAGGAAAGATAATCCAAGGAAAAATAAGATTATACTCTTTAGGTTTCAAGAGTTTTCTATAGTAAACCATAAGTTTTCTGTAAACCCAAGAATTTACTTCAGCATTTGAGAGTTCCAGAGGTAGCTGAGGATGATTGATAAAAGTAGTGGTCTGGACCATAAAGATATATGACTGAACTGGTTTGGATTATAAGGAAGAGACTATAGGTAAGGGTTTTGATAGTCTGGAGAGGAAATCAGGAATCAGATTTATCTTCCCTTAAATATGTTAAACATAAAAATCATAATGAGTAAACCATTCCTTTAATCAAAGCAACTGCTTATCAGGAAAGTGCTTACCTTTGAAATCAAGTATCCTTGGAAATGCAGAGTTATCCATCCGAACTATGAAATGTTTTGAAGCAAGGAAGAACTCAAATTTCCTGATACTAAATTTGACTGCAAGAATCTCTTTAATGGTAGAGTGATAATGTTGTTCACTCTCTTTAAATTGTCCTAAAGCAAATTTGCATAGAGACTCTTTATTGTCTTTTTTCTATAAAAGAACAGCACCCCATACCAGATCACTGGCATCTGTTTGAAGAATCAGCTGGGCATCATCAGAAGGGATGGCCAATGGAGGAGCGTTATGAGCTAACTCCTTTAGCTTTTTTATAACTATTATGCAAACAAGTGTCCAAGGTGGATGATTCTTCTTTAGAAGAGCATAGAGAACTTGGGTGTATTGAGCAGCCTTAGAGATGAAGTCCCTAATGTAATTGATAATGCCAAGGAATTGTTGAGTCTGCTTCAATGTTAGGTTGGAGTCGTCAAAGTGGACTAGTTCTTTTGCTAGATGTGGTCCAGGTTCATACTGACCATCTTTAAACTTCATACCCAAGAAATCTATCTCTTTCTAACCAATGAAAGATTTCTTTTCTAACAGCATGATTCTATAGAAATGAACAATCCTATGGATCCTTTTGAGTAAGTGTTCATGGGCTTTTGCAGAGGTTGAAAATAAGAGAATATCATCAATGTTGATGATACAGGAATCAAGTAATGAAGAGAAGATGCAAATCATGACTTTCTGAAATAATGAAGGAGCAGTCTTTAATCCAAAAGGCATGACTTTCCATTGATACTAAGCATCAGGGATACAAAAAGTAGTTTTGTATCAATCAGCAATATCAATACCAAGTTACCAGAAGTCAGATTTAAGGCCAAACTAAGAAAAATACGTAGCATTCTGTAAATGGGTAATTAATGAAGAAATCTTTGGAATGGGAAATTTATCATTGAGAAGAAATGATTAAGGGGTTTATAATCAATGACTAACCTCTTTTTCCCATGAAGTTTTTCAAAATATTTTTCTACATAAAAGGCTTAGCAAGCCCACTGAGAAGTAGTGGGTTTGATAAGGCCTTGTTCGAGAAGTTCTTCATAATCAGTTCTAGCTAAATCAAGGTTTGTGGAGACATTCCTAGATGACTAGCTTTAGTGGGATTGATGTCTTCATTCAGTTTAAAAGGTAAGGAGATGAAAAGTCTAGATTTTTATACAGAAGTGAAGGATGTCTGAAAGAGAAATGAGAATCTGCACAGCATGATGAAAAGAGTTCATTCATATGAGCAAAATCTAAAGGAACATCAGCAATAGAAAAAAGGCTTAGACTATCTATATAAGGGTTGAACTACCTTTTTAACTTAATTCCAGTGGGTAAGATCTGAAGAGCTTCTGCTTGATGATAAACATCGAATCCAACAAGAAGATCTCGACCAAAAAGATATGAACCAATAATGTGAGTCAAGATAGTACAATTGGGAAAGAACTGTATGCCAACCTTTTGCTTTATGATGAAAGTGGTTCTAAATTATCTACCATCAGTTGCAGAGAAAAACTTGATTTTTTATTTCTAGTAAGATTCTGGAAGGACATCAGGGTTCATCATGGTTGTGATGGAGCCAGTATCAAAAAATGCAACAACAGAGACTGGCTTGGCATACTTGTCAGGTAGAATTTGAACAGTCACTAATGGAGTTAGGAATGAAGATTGTGCAGAGCAAACTTCTTCATTAGAGGAGGTGGAAGTTTTAGTGTTGGCCGAGGGTGAGGTTGGTGGAGAAAGAGAATCAGAAAAGGATGAAACTGGTGTGGGTATCTTAAGACTGATATATTGTTCAGCAGTAGTAGAAGATAATACACACTGAGAAAGAGAAGAAGATTGTATATACTCTTTTATATGTATAGAGGGCTTAGAAATAATCTGTCTCAATTTTTGAGAAAATGAGTCAGATCAATTGAAAACAGCATTAGGATTAACTATGGGAACAAGAGATCTTTCTATCTGAGCATTTTAGGGTGGATGGATTATTTTTAGAAGGTTGTCTATTTGTTTAGTAAGCTGAGATTTACAAGAAGAAGAGATTTAAAGAGTAAAGGTTTCAATAGAGAGATTATTTTGGATAGGTTCCATAGTAGAGAAATTTCTTCTTCTTTAAATAAATAAATTGTATGGACATCTATCATGATTTTGGCTCTGATACCAAAGGATGAGAGCTGCCCATCCCATGGTTAAACCGATCTACTTTAGAAGCTCAACCTACAGCCATAACTACCTCTCTTGGGCTTTAATAGGTCATTCTGGTCTTTTGCTCCTATATGGATTAGCTTAACGATAGGAGGTACAGATCACATATGAAGGACCATGAGTCAGATAGAGTCCTTACAATGAGATTATTTTCAGAAGAAGAAGAGCAGGGTTTAAAAGATAGCCATATATAAGAAAAGAGAATTTTTATTTCAGAACTCGATAATCTTATAGGTGAGAAACTAAGCTCATTTTATAGGTAAGGGGAGACCAATGCCCATATCTAAGCAATCCAAACAAGTAAATAGAAACCTGCCACCTAAAAGGATAAGGATAAGCCTTATCTTTAAGATAATGGATAATTAGTACAAAGATAAGATAGTGGACAACTATTACAAAGATAAGTGGGCATCCCCACTTTCACAACTTACAACAAAGTCAAAACAAACAACTTTTGATAAAGGTGAAAGTTATATGACATCTGCTTTTGGATAGTGGAAGACATGGAGAATCTGCTTTATGGATGGGTCTTGTAGTCTAGATCTTCTGAATCATCTGAACCGCTATCAAAATAAGACTTTCTTCACCTCCTTCAAAAAAGACAAGGAGTATCAATGTAATCAGAGAGATCATCTTTTAGAGGAGTATCATCTAATGGCTGAGAGTCACATAAAGGCATGAACAAGTAAGGTGAAAACATGAAGATTTCATGAAAGAAAATGACCAAATAAATAGTGTAACATAACAAATGAATAGTATACATTGCTAAATGGATAGTAACATGCCTTGTATGTTTGATAACTTAATGAATGCATGTTCTAAGCTTCCAAACTTAAAGTTATTCATACATAAACCTCATTATTCATTGTTATATACATGTATATTCACTTAGAGATATAAATTGACCTCAATGTCTTATATTTGAGTCATGATTGATTAATGTTCCTTACATGTTGAATTGATCAAGATACATGACCTACATACTAGAATGCTTATATATGACCTAAATGTGTGCATGTACTTGAATATGTGGAAGTATTAAGACATGAATAAGGTTAATGGTCTATTATGTTATCAATTGGAGTTTAATGGTATTTAAGTATACTTAATGAATGCATTACAATATCAAAGGTGCTTTGGAAGAAGAATTGCATTCACCACCAAGACACGTGGATAAGGGAAAATTTATAGCAGGTTTGTGCTAGTATACCATAACCAGTAATTGATCTTTTAAAGGAACTCTTCATAAAAGTATAATGATGTATGACTTACTAAATGTTCATAGCACAACATAATGCATACATACACATCATGTCATGTACATTCATGCATTCCTACAAAAGCATGATATGACATGATAATGAGGAGGTATAAGGAATAGATTGTTATAAAGCTTAAATAAAGTTTGTTATTGATACGTATTGGGTCACATAATTAGATTTCCTTGGGAAATCATAGAGTTAGATTCCTATATGGAATCATAGAGTTGTACATATATATATATATATATATGATATATTCTTACGAGAACCAAAGGTATTGGTACATTGGACCCACTACGGGATTGTGCACAATCATAAAGGTAAAGGAATTGATACATGAAAAACAAAGGGATAGTGCAATTCATCATTGCATTCTCAATAGCATATTTTATCCTATGTCAAAATGTTTTATAGATGGAATTAAAGTGTGAAATGTTACAACTAGATATTTTTAATTTGTATTATACTTAATTATGAATGTATGACATTTATATGATAAAGTTCACTAGTAAAGAGTGATATTGGATACAAGTGATAATGGTTAATTATATGGCTATGTTTATACAGGATATGATAAATACTAAAATGATATGTTTGTGAGCGCCGGTTTTTGCCGACTGCCTAGAGCGAGGCGTACGAGGTACACGGATTGGGGACCGTACTTGGAGAGAAAGTGCAGTTTTCCCGAGGGGCTACCTCAAGTAATAATATGAACTCGAAAGAGTCATAAGGGAGTCACCACCGAATAGTTTCGGATTGGTCCAACCAACCCATGGCATGAGTGCTAGTTAAACCCTTTAAAGATTGGGTTTGGATGGTGGAGATCTATTTCTATGAGTTTCTAAAATCGATTTTACCATTATAATTATAGTTAATTATCCTAACCAGGCAAGCATACGAGCGTATATGTAAGCATACAGTGCAACATGCGATTTCACGTTTCACGGTTGCACGTAGAATGGCATATAATGCTATATGGCATTTGGATGACATGGCATATGCATGACATGTGACGTGATGACATAATAAGATGACATATCATATGCATGACATAACATAATAATTCATAGCATAGTAAAATGACATGGCATAGTGATGCGTGGGTGAATTGGCATTTGACATGGCATGTGGTGTGGCATGTGATGTGGTATATAATAGGCATGTAGCATGGCATACAATATGACATGCCATATATGGCGTGGCATAATGGCATATGACATGATGATAATATGTGATATGACATGGCATGGCATATTGGCAAGTTGCGCTATTGCATTGCGTATTGGCATATTTGGTTTGTATTGGCATACAAAATAATATATGTTATGGCATGGCATAGAAGTGTGTGATATGGCATGTGACATGGTATGTGATATGATATAACATATATATTTGAGCAAGTATAATAAACCATCCATGAATGAAAAATAATAAAGCCCGATGAAAGGGGATCGAGGAAAATAGGGGATACACACAGGATTTTAGGGGGAATTATTACAAAATAATGAATAATTCTATCCTATTACAAAAATATCCTTGCATACATCATTTTGGGATGTTAAGGAATGTCCCCTCCTCCTCGGGCATTTTTCCACCTTGGCTAGCATGAGCTAAAAATGCATGAGTGATAAATGTAAAATAAACACAATAAATTCATTAGTAGTAAATGAATTTAGGATTTATTTGACTAGTCCAATGCTATATGAATGCATGGATCGAGAGCCAAAATCCAGTAATTTTTAGCAACAAATCATGCGAATTTACATGAGCCGAATTGTGAAAATTAATTAAATACAAAATTATTTTTGGTTGATCAGGGAAAATCAAATGGGAATTTGTAACATCACATAACATGATTGGAGATAGCAACTCAACCAATTTGAATTAAATCCTTTCAAAAATCACATTTATACGAGTTAAATAGGCATTTAATCATAGAAAATCAATTTTGAGGCCAAAATTAATTAAATGTAATTAATTTTTGATGGATCCAATACACTTGAGCTACTATCAAGCATCAAATGCTACTGGAATTATCAAAACAGATTTGAAAATGAGCAAAAAATGCAATTTTTTGGAAATTTTCCAAGGACTGTGTGCCACATTTAAGGCTATGTGCACCATACATAGGCTGTGTATGGTGAACATAGAGGTAGATGTGGTGCACATAGCATGGTAATCTACAAGAAAATCAAGTTTATCAGTATAAACACGATCTACAAACAATTTACAATGAGTTTAATAAAGATAATACCTCATTTTGAGCATGAATCGGCCTCCATTTTGCAAACCAAATAAGTAATTGTGCAATAACTTGAATAATCAATTTTAATGCTAAAATCAATTAGATCTGAACAATATTTGACAGATCCAGAAGACTATGGAAAAGCCATTAATGTTACTGGAAACATCATATCAGAAGCAAAAATGAGTGAAAACTGAAGCGAAATCGGGTTTTCTGGAAAATCAGAGGCCTATGTGCACTGCACATAGACCTATGTGTGCCATACATAGGCTGTGTATGGTGCACATAGATGAAGGTGTGGTGCACATACCAGAGAAAATAGAAGGAAAATGAAGTTTTCAGCAAAAACCTGAGATCTAACTCAGATCTAGGCAGATCAAAGGCAGAAGATAATTAAAATAAATTAATTTTAAGGTTAAAATTAAGTTGATTTGAAGAATTTATGATAGATCTAGAACACCAGAGGCATGGAAAAGCCACTGATGAAGCTAGATTCATCAAATCGGGGAAGAAATCAAGTGAAAATTGAAGAAAACCAGAATTGTCTGGTAAATTTATGGCCTATATGTGCAGCCTATAGGCCTATGTGCACTACACATAAGCTATGTGTGATGCACATAAGTGTACATGTGCAGCATATACCCTAGAAAATAGTGGTAGAATGAAGGATTTTTGCAAAAATACAAGATCTAGCTCAGATTTAGGCAGATCGTAGCTAGATTTGCATAGTTTTGATTATAAAATAGTATTAATAATCAAAAACAAATATTATTAAAACCAATCACAAGAAAATCAAACTAAAATTAGAAGATTAGGGGAAAATCATAAGAAAAATGAAGAGGAAATGAGATTTCCACTTACCATAGTGGGTTTTTCTTGAAGATCTTCACTCCAATCATACTTAGGGAGCCTAACTAGAGCCAATTAGTCTCTAAATCCTAAGGAATTTACTCAATTAAGTGTTTAATTAAGGATGGAATAATTTTGGCAGAGTTTTAGCTTGCTTTTAGCAATTTTTAGAGTCCTTTTTGCTGAACCCAAGCTCTATATTTATAGAGCAAAATTAGGGTTTGGTAAAAATGTAATTTTCAATCTAGAAATTGAAAATTTATAGGATATGTATGCCACACATAGTGCTATGTGTGCTACACATAGCCTATGTGCGCAACATGTAGTGCTATGTGCTATGCATATAGCATTTTGACCTGTCACATGAGGCCCACTGTGGCCACATCGGGATGTACACCCCATGCCCAATAAGCATCATTTCATGTCCTAAAACATTGTATGATGTGGCAAACATTAGATTTGGTCCCGAGAAGGCTCCCGACCAAACATCTTATTAATGTGCTATATCCTTCGCATATAGCATTTTGCCCTTATACATTTTACGTCACACGGGTGAAATGAGATGCGCATCGGATGTCAAATAAGCATCATTTGACATATTAATACGTTGTGCTATTGGATTGACTGGTATTTCTGGGCGAGAGTGTTTATCTGAATCATCAATGGACTACCTTACATTCGTCTAGAAAAGGCTGCTGGGGCATGTGGAACTTTCTACATGCCGAGGCTAACATGACAAATCTGGTGGGTCTAGAGCTAGACCTGATATTTTCCAGGGTAAAGGTGGACATTGTGGTTCATCGGTCATTGGCAGTTCTAGAGGTAGTGGTGCCTCAAAAAGATATTGTGAAGCTCATGGCAGTGTAACTCCTCCTAGATCAATGTCTAATACTCCAGAAGTGCCTCCTGGATATGAGCATCTGATAGATTTTGTAGAAGGCCAATTGATGTGGTTGTAGAACCCATTGATATATACATATGATGAGGCTGGTCGCCCATACGAGACATCCTTCCCGATGCTGATGAGGGATGAGATTGAGTTTTATCCGCCAAAAACCACCCATGTGAGTATATGTGTTTTTGTATTCTTCTGGCTTCAGTGGCCTTACATGTATTTGACTTACGCAGGTGCCTCGTGATGCAATGGCCAATGCTTTGAGGCTTCTAATAGGGCTGTGACACTATCATACCTCTGAGATGCTGAGTGTCCAAGTAAGTACCTATTGAGAATGCATGTGTAATGGAAATGCATGGATGCATGAGTGTCCACACATGGGCAAGGTGTGGCTCACATAGCATGACATGTGACGCACATAGCTTCTGGATCTGCAAGAAAATGAAATCTATCTAGACATAACTGATCTACACACAAAATCCAGCAACTTTAATGAAGACAGTACCTCATTTTGACCTCGTTTCGGCCTCCGGTTTGATGAACCAAACAATTAATTAGGCAATTAATTGAAATAATTGATTTTAAGGTTAAAACCAAGTAGATCTGGATGATTTATGATAAATCCAGAATCCCTAGTGCACGGAAAAGCTACTGGAGTCACTAGAAAATTCAAAACCGAAGCGGTTCAGGTTGAAATAGGGTTTTTCTGTGAAAATCGGGATCTATGTGCACTGAACATAGATCTATGTGTGCCACACATGGGGTATGTGTGGCACACATTGTTGAAAAACCGAAGCAAAAACCAAAAGCTTTTCAGCAGAAACCCTAGATCCGGCCCCGATCTAGGTAGATTGGACCCAAAACTGGGTTTTTGCTCGTGGATTTGCATCCAAATCATGAAAAACAATTTTTAAGTTAAAATTATTTTAGATCAAGCAAGTTTTAAGGCAGATCTAGGGCACCCAAGGTATGGAAAGGCCTTGAACGACCTTAAAATGGCTAGATCGGGAAGAAAACCAGAGAAAACTGGAAGAAAAATGGCTTTTTCTTTGAAATCTGGAGGCTATATGCGCAACATATAGCCCTATGTGCACCACACATGTGCTACATGTGGTGCACATAGATCTATATGCGCAACATATAGTTTGAAAATTTTTCAAAAACGAAGGAAAAATGGGAAAAATAAGAAGAATTACCTCTAGGCAGTGGCTTTCCTTCGTAGATCTTCTTTCCTTTCATGTTTTGGGAGCCTAACTAGAGCCAATTTGTCTCTAATTACTTAAGAAAAATTAATCAAGTGTTTAATTAATTTTAAAATGATTTTGGTAGAGTTTTGGGTGCCCCTTGAGGCAAAATTCGGATCTCTTCAGATGAACCCCGAGCTCTATATTTATAGAGCAATTTTTGGGAGTGGCAATTTTTTAATTTTCACCTAGATTTGAAGAATTTTAAACCTATGTGCGCCACATATAAGGCTATGTGCACAGCACATAGCATATATGCTGCGCACATAGGTCAATATGTGCAGCATATTGTTTGGAAACCCTCGCGTAGGGCCCACTACGATCACTTTCGAGATGCGCCCCAAAGCGTATAAGCATTATTCGACATGAGGAACAACTTTGTAGAAGAAAGTTTTTCCAAATTTGGTTCCAAGAAGGCTTCCGACCAAACATCTTTACTATACAACGTGTGTAGCCTATAGGGCTATGCGCTATGCATGTTGCATTTTTGCCCTATGCGCTCTGCCTCGTACGGGTGGAATGGAATATGTGCCATATGTCTAAGAAAGTGCAAATGACATTTCGAGAAACTTTGCAGTTATAAGTTTTGTCAAATTCGGCCTCAAACATCGAGTTTTGCTTAATGGGCCCAATTTGGGCCCAACAGGTCCATTAAGGCCAAAACGTGGCATTCAGGATGCCATGGAGTGTGCCTTGTGTAAGGCAGCAGCGGAATGTATTCTGTAAGTACATAATACACAAAATAGGCAAATAGGGGTATCAGGCCCCACTAGTGTCTGGTGGGCTCCACAACATGGTAAGCCCGGAATGCGACATTCGAGATGCCATAGGGTGTGCCTTGCATAAGGCAGTAGTGAAATGTATTCTGTAAGCACAGAATACATAGAATAGACTAATTGGGGAAAGCAGACCCCGCCTATGTACTATTCATAGTGAATAGTGACCTAGGTTCAAAATGCAATACTTTGCATTCTGTATATCCTACCATGCGCAGGTGTGAAATGTATTCTATAAGTACAGAATACACAGAATAGGCTAGTAGAGGCTGCGGGCTCCACTAATGTCTTAGGTGAGCCCCACAGCATAATGGGCCTAGAAAATGGCATTTGTGATGCCAAGCACTATGCCTTGCGTAAGGCAACTGGGAAAATGTATTCTGTAAGTACAGAATACACAGAATAGATTATCATGGGTAGCGGGCCTCGCTATTGTTTGGTGGGCCCACTTGTACACTATTCATGATGAATAGTGCCTAGGGCAAAAAATGCAATATTTTGCATTTCAATTGGTTTGCCTCGTGTAAGCAACTGTGAAGGGTGTTCTGTATGTACAGAACATCTAAAATAAGTGGCGGGTCCCGCCAGGTGCCATGGTGGGCCCCACCAGCACTGAGATGTTCTGTGCATAAGAGAATACAGGGGAAGCTACAGAGGCCTATGTGCATAATCAGGGTCAATACCAGGGACTAATACCGAGCTGAATCAACAAAAACCCGAAATTGCACGAGTGTGAAAAGTCAGGGTCAACAAGAGCCAAATTAGGTTTTCGTAAAATTGTAATTTTTGATCCATATTTGAAAATTTTTAGACTATGTGTGCCACACATAGCCTATGTCTGGCATACATAAGGGCCCACTGTAGTTGCATCGGGATGTGCACCCATGCCGAAGAAGCGTCATTTTATGTGCTAAAATATTGTGTAATGTGGCACACATCCGATTTGGTTCCGAGAAGGCTCCTGACCAAACGTCTTTTTTCGCTATGTGCTACATATATAGCATTTTGTCCTTATGTTCACTGCCTTGCATGAGCAAAACGGGATGCACACCGTATGTCAAATAAGCGTCATTTGACATATTAAGACATTTTACAATGAAAAGTATTCCGGATTTGGTCCGAATGGTAGACCCCATAAAATGTCTTTTTTTTTCTTGCATAGCATGTGCATAGTGCTATGCACTAAATTCATTTTGTTTGTGCATTCCACCTTGTACGGGTAAAATGCAATGCATTTTGCATGTCAAATAAGTGTTATTTGACATTTGTGAGACGTTGTTAGTGTGCTATACTTATGTGGGCTCTGCATGTGGGCTCTATCAAATATCTTTTTCTAGCAAATAATGCTATATGCTCTATTGCATATGAGCAACATGAAATGTGTTCTGTATGCACAGAGCACTCAAAAAAAGCTGACAAGGGTGGTGGTCCCCGCCAGACATCGTGGTGGGCCCCACCCACCATAATGTGCTTTGTACACTCAAAGAAAGTCAAACAGGCATATATGCACTATCGGGGTCGACATCGGGGACAGATACCAAGCCGAATTGATAAAACCCAAGATTGCACAAGGGTGAAAAGTCAGGGTCAATAGTTTGCCACTTGATCAGGACCACTTTGAGGTGACACAAGCATAAGTCATCAAAATGAGATCTGATCATAACATGACTTTTCATAAAAAGTAAGGAAGGTATCTGATCGATGCTCACTTCAAGGCCTGATGCTCATGCTAAGGCTTGCGAGGTGCTCGCGTTGAGGCTTTACAGAGTGCTCACGTTGAGGCTTGCAGAGTGCTCATGTTGAGGATTACAACCCAATTTTGCAACTGGGAGCTTGGTGTTCGGGCTAAAGGCGATCAATGCTGATATGCTACTCATGCTGAGGCTTATAAACCCAATTCTGCCACTGGGAGCCCGGTGCTTGGGCTAGAATGACCAATGCTGATCAAAGGTCTTCTGTAAGACCGATGGATTTGTTGTGAGGCTTGAAATCATATGTAATCGGCATCCAGATACCTACTACTAGGATTTGGGAACCAAAGGCTTGGTTTTGTGATCTCTGCAGGATCTAGTGGTCGACTATCGGACCTGAGTGATTGTCTACTAGGTCAATGCTCACGCCATCCAATAAATGTCAAATGTTCCCAAAATGGCATTTGGGATGCTCTGCTGGGTCTTTAACATTTTTTGGTTAACGGTTTTGATTAGTAAAAATTCCAATTATGTTGTTAGGGGCCTGGTGTTCATGTTATCCGATCAAGGCTGATCGATGATCACTGTGAGACCAATGGCTTTCTTGCGAGTTTAATCATCTGAAGTCAGAATTCAAATGCCTATGGCTAGGGTTTGAGAATCAAAAGCTTGATTTTGTGATCTCTGCTGGATCGGATGGTTCAGTTGCGGAACCAGAGGTGATCGTCTGCTGGGTCAGGGTGATCAACCATCAGATCTATTCTCGTGCCATCAAATAAGTGTTGCCTATCTCTAAAGTCTGCATTGGGATCCTCTGTCGGAATGCAACACTATCTGGTCAACAGCTTGACCAGAAGTCAAAAGTTTGACTAGTTTTGATCATCTGTTGGATCAATTTTCTGTCTTTGTTGAACATGGAAAAATAGTTTATTAGTGAAATTGGTATTGAAATGGTCTAGGAAAAATACCTGAATTTTTGAGTATCAGTCTGCTGCATTCTGACTAATTTTATGAATTTTTCAGATGCTACGAGTCATGAAAATTGAGCTCGATGGAGCAAACAACCTCCAAAAATTCTGAAATTTTTACCAGATGCCTAACTTTTCATGTGCATCTTCATGGGACCCAAGCGTACATTAGCAGGCACTCCCAGAAGGTGGCGCATGTTAGCAAAACTTGCTACGTACAAAGCACGTTCCCCTATATGTGGTGCACATAGCTTGGAAATTTTAAATATCCAAGCCTCCAATTCAAAAATCATTTGGTTTCCCTTTCCAAAAATTGATTTTCTCTCAATTCTTTAATCCTGAGACTCAACGTTTTTACAAAAATGGTCGATATTAGGATGCAACCGACCCCTCGGGACCCCAAATCAGTCTCGAGCTATGCTTTAACCGAGTTCACAACACGTGATGCATACTTTGGAGCCTGTTTTGGTGATCAAATTACAGAGAATTTCACCATAGACTTCCATAGGTCCCAAGCTCCTCCCGAGAAGGTGAGTTTTCTGTAACTCGGCTCGATTTTATGGTTATTTGAAGATTGAGTTTTAGGCTATTTTTCTTACATTTAGGCTAGTATTTGACCCAAATTAGGTGCTAGGCTAGAGCTAGGCTTAGGTATGCGTGTGTTTGTCTGGATGGTTTGGTAAAAATTATAGTTTTTGGTGCGGGTTTCACTATGTGTGGTGCATATAGCACTATGTGTGGTATACATAGCCTATGTGTGGTGCACAGAGCAATGGAAAACGGGCCAAAATGCATGTTTTTTTGCCATTTTTTAAAAGGTTATGCATTTTAATGATTCATAAGCATGAATATATGCATTTTAGGGTTAAGGGGAGGAGCCCTAAGTTTCTGAAAGTGTTGTATGCATTCTATAATTCAGTTTAAAAGCTGACCTAAATTCTATAATTTACAAGGGGAGCGGACGGTCATCAGAGCTAGCAGCATTTATGGGATATTTGAGTGGTACTCCCAGCTACCTCAGGAGATCTGTGTGAGAGTGGACCAGAGCTGCTTTGGTCTGTATATCTCCTGCTTCACTGGCATGGAGAAGAGGTGTAACAGGCTTGTTATCACTGCTATGATTGAGCAGTGGATGGATTCCACCCATACCTTCCACTTACCGGTAGGTGAGATTATGATTACTCTGGGGATATTTACTGGAATCATTAGGTTAGAGTGTGTAGGACCGCCTGTCCAGTTTGATGCCAGGTTGACATCACCGTGTTGGTCATACGGTGCAATATTTGACCTCCTGGGCATGTCACCCAATGTGAGAGGAGGATATAGTATTTCTTATGACTATCTCCAGGAAGCAGTTGGCAGAAACACTGGGTAGGACAATCTCTATAGATCAGTACACCCATAGCTTCTTACTGTACGTGTTAGGGTGTATGCTATTCAATAACAACCAAAATAGTGTCCATATGTCCGTATGTCCATATTATGGGCCCTCCATGATTTAGAGGCTATCGGGTGATATGACTGGGGCAGTGCCGGTCTAGCCCATCTAATGCAAGGGTTAGATTTCTGTAGTAGGCATTGTAGAGACCATTTCATCAGCTGCTGGCAGGTCATAGAGGTAAGTAGAATTATGCTGATTCTATTACTGTAGTGTCCATCTAAGTCTTGTTGATTGTGCATGTTGACCTTGCAGATCATGGCATATGAGTTTGGGCTACTGCTAGAGCTCAAGATCTCATATGGGATCCCGCTTAGTTTTCCATACATGCAAGCATGGAGTGTACCATGCCGTAGACCCGGCTATACCATGGATGAGTTGAGAGAGTACCTCAATGACTTAACCTGGGATCAGGTAAGAAGAAACAATTTAATTAGCATTAAACTGTATTGAAATGGTTTAAGAAATACTTGAGTAGGAGTCTGATCTCTTGTCATTGTCGGAATAGGTGTGTCCCCATCCCTGGAGTAATATGTACCCGAGGCCAGAGTACTTGACTAGCTCAATGCGTAAGGATGAGTAATACATGTTGTTAGAGAGTCTTGAAGGTAGACTCCCTTATCTAGGCGAGCGCATTGTAGACTGGCATCTGGGGCCAGAGGGTCAACTGGAACCTGTTGTACCCCCAAGAGTGATGTTCTAGGCATATTGTACTGAGACTGACCCAGAGATAATTACTGCGCTGAATGGTATTGTCAGGCGGGAGCATCTATCTGATTCACCAATGGACTATTTTACTTTTGTCTAAATAAGGCTGATAGGGCCTGTGGAGCTTTCTACATATAGAGGCCTATATGATAGAGCCAATGAGTCTGGTGTTAGACTCGATATTTACAGAGGCTGAGGCAGGCACCGTGGTTCACCAGCTGTTGGTAGTTCTTAAGGTAATAGTGCCTTAAAGAGGTCTTGTGATGTCAGACTTGGCATGAGCCCACCGAGACCTATGTCTGGTACTCTAGAGGTACCCCCAGGATATAAGCGCCCAATGGACTTTGTAGAAGGCCAATTGATGTGGCTGTAGAACTCGTTGATATATACATATGACGAGACTAGTTGTCCATACGAGACATCCTTCCCAGTGCCCACTAGGGATGATATAGAGTTTTATCCACCGAACACCACCCATGTGAGTACATGTGTTTTGTATTTGCTCTGACTTTAGTATTCTTACATGTGTTTAACCTGTGCAGGTACCTAGGGATACCATGGCTGATGCCTCGAGGCTTCTAACAGGGTTGCTCCGCTATCATACCTCTGAGATGTTGACTGTTCAGGTGAGTACCTATTATAGATATGAGTGCATGGAAATGCATGAATGTATGACTTATATGCCTATATGCTTATGTTTGCAGACAACCAGGTAGTTAGAGCAAGAGCAGTGGGACCGTTATGCTCAGATGACAAAGCAGATGGGACGAGAGATTGCCCGGCTGACAGCATGTCTGGAGTGATACAACATCGAGGTTCCAGATAGTCCCAGTCCTGATGATGACCATTCCGGTGAAGATGATGCTTAGAGAAGACATGATGTTTGATTCTCATATGCGTGATGTCACAATTCTATAGTTTCTATATTAGAATAAGATGGTGTGTTACAGTCTAGCATTGTATGCCTAGTACGCTAGGGTTGTTGCATACCAACTGTGAAAATAGAGAAAAGCTTGGATTTATTAATGGAATCCAAAGCTGCTTGCTGCTATAAATACCCTATGTTTTATGTTTATTACCAAAACATAACCCATTCATTCTTCTTTGTAGAAGCTACAATAACTCAGTAATCACTGTCTGCTTTTTGTGCTCTTTACCATTATTGGGGCAACGATGAATGAAGTCGATTAGGAGAGATTGGACTCCAATACTTGAGAACTTTTCAGCAAGCCTCAATTAACAATGCTTTCCTGCACGGCACCGTGTAATTCTAGGATCCAGTGGCCTATGTTTTCTAGTTTGGACACATTGAGTTGTGCCCATTGTATGAGGAGTTTTCTGTTATCCTTGGAGTTTCCTGTAGCATGATGATGATACTGACAGTGCCAGTGCCTATTGGAGAGGCATTCTTTCATCTGATTAGGGCTTTTGATATTAGCCCGATTGAGATGAGGCCACTTTTGACTGTAGATGGTCATGTAGATCTTGCTATTATTTTTCGGCTATGTGACCAAAAGTTTGTAGGCACTTTCTCATGGTTAAGAGTAGCAGGATTCAGATTGTTGACACAATTCCTATTTATCGATCCGTCGAGTCATGAAGATTTGCTAATTGAGCCTTTGGTAGACCAAATGATGCAAGGTCAGACTCCTTTTTCTTATGATCATTGCAGAGACAATCATTCGGTTAGATGACATGAAGCAAGGATAGTTTGAGTGCTTTAGTGATAGTCTGCTTCTGTTATAGGTAATGATTCTAAGCTACCTTCGCAGGTTGTCAACTTAGAAAAGCTATGCTTTTGCCCTAATTTTTGCAAGAGTTGCCTTTTGTAAAGTTTTCGGCTCATTGGGTTATTGTTCTTGCTTTAGACCTTAATTTTTGCCTAAACTGCCCCTTGGGTTTTTAGCTCAACGGGTTGCTCTAATTTTTTCCTGAGCAGCATTTTGCAAGGTTTTCAACTTAATGAGCTTTTATTATTTTTATTTTGTTACAGATTTGGCTTCAAGAGAAGCTTGGGATCTTGGTGCCACCAGTAGGGGACCTACAGAGATATCTCCCTCATAACCACATGTAGAGGGGTCATACCTTCAATGAGGCAAAGATGATGACATTCCAAGGCTGGATTGAGTGGATGGGGACTCGACCTGAGAGCAAGATCAGGTGGAGCTATCATTGGTGGCGCATACAGCATGTGATTGTAATGACCTATATAGATTGCATCCCACTATCAAGATTCAGGCGTTGCACACACTACAATCCTGCTAGGATCTGTCATCAGTATGACCATCAGCAAACTATACCTCAATTGACAGAGTTTGAGGGAGGAAGGCTGGTGCCTCGCTTTGTGGAGCACATTGAGAGGACTTGGCCTCGTCGCCAGATAGTGCTGGTGGAGATTCCTGGAGCTGGACCTACCATAAATGATGAGTATAAGCTGTGGGTGCTACGCCATGCCTGAGTCCTATACTACAAGACATTATTAGGCAATAACATGGCATGTAATAAAGAAAGATAGCACTTCTATTTGAGATTTGTATTACTAATGTCTAAGTTTATGAACGTGTGTTCCATTTGCATTAATGAGATTAAAACATTTACATGAAAAATGTTAAAATTAACACAGAAGTACTGGATGGGCATCAAACTTAACCCCCGTTATTGACCAGCCTCATGTGAGATTTTCTAATCAACTATTTTAATGCTCTCCCTTTGCTTTTAAGAGCTCTAACTTTTGCATGAGTCATCCAAGCAGATTTTCAACTCATCGAGCAAATATTTTTCATTTGCCTTAACTTTTGCATGAACTGCCTATGCAAGTTTTTAGCTCACTAAGCTTTTCATTTTTATTTTGCTTTTCTTTTTGCCCTTTACTCTAGAAAAAATACTTCTTCAGCCGGTCAATGTTGACGGGTTTTGAGAATTCATTGCCTTCCAAATCCGAGATGCAAATAGCGCCTTTAGAGAAGATCTTTTAAACTAGGAATGGGTCTTCCCAGTTAGGTCTGAATTTTCCATGAGGGTCATGGATAGCTAGTCTGACTTACTTCAGATTAAATCACCTTCCTATATGGCTACAGGTTTAACCTTCCTCTTGAATGCATTTGCCATGCACTTTTTGTAAAGTTATAAATGATAGAGAGCCTTCAGCTGCTTCTCATCAATAGTAACCAGTTGTTCATATCTGACCCTTTTCCACTCAGCTTCTGGCAATTGAGATTTTAGAATGGTACAAAGTGATTTTAGCTCCATTTTGATTGGCAATACGGCTTCTGTCCCGTAAATAAGGGAGTAGGGAGTGGCACCCGTAGGACTTCTTACAGTGGTTCTGTAACCTCATAAAGTAAATGACAATTGCTCATGCCAATCTCTGTAAGTTCTCACTGTCTTGGCTAAGATACGCTTGATCATGTTGTTAGCCACTTCGACTACCCCATTAGCTTGAGGGCGGTAAAGGGAAGATCGATGGTGCTCGATCCCATACTTTTCCAGCAAGTCAGTGACTTGGCCCTGGAACTGCACTCCATTATCTAACACCAAGTGATGCGGTACCCCATATTGGCATATGAGATTTTTCTATATAAACTTGGCAACCTGCTTTGCCCCCAGTTTATTATAGGATTCAACTTCTACCCACTTAGAAAAATAGTCAATAACCACTAGTATCTACCGATGTCTGTTGGATGCGCTAGGATGAATTTCACCCATGATGTCAATTCCCCAAGCTGAGAATGGCCAAGGCATTATCAAATTCTACAATTTGACTAGTGGTAAGTGGCTCAGATCTCCATGAATCTGACATTCATGGCATCTCTGCATAAACTGTATGCAATCTGTCTCCATGGTAAGCCAAAAATATCCTTGGCGTAGGATTTTCCTGTAAAGCACAAATCCATTCATGTGGGACCCATATACACCAGCGTGTACCATTTCTATGATTGATTCAATCTCCTTCCCCAATATGCACTGAAGTTATAGACCATCCACTGTTCTTCTATAGAGAACACCCTGATACCAGGTAAAGTTGGCTGGTAGTCTGTATAAGGCTAGCTTATCAGTCTTGTTGGCTTCTTCTAGATAAGCGCTAGTTTTCAGAAAGTTCATGATATCTGCATACCATGGGATCCGTCTGGTTGGTCTACTGCCATAACACATTCTCCCTTATAGCAAGGAATCCTTGATTGCTCGATGAATACAGGTTGAATTTGACTCTGTGGTCATTCATAGACTGAAGCTAGTGTGGCCAAAGCATCGGCCATCTGATTCTCCTCACACGGCATATGAATGAATTGGCATGAGCTGAAATTGCAAACCATGAGCTTCACATATTCAGCATAAGGATTGAGCCTTTCTTGTTTGACATCCCACTTGGCCATGGATTGGTGAATGACAAGCATCAAATCACCAAATATTTGTACATCTTGGGCCCCAATCATTAGCAATGCTTCTAGCCCGAACAAACATGCTTCATACTCAGCCATATTGTTGGTGACTGGAAAGCTTAGCCGCTTAGAAAGCATAATGAGTTCACCTTCAGGAGTGAGTTCACCTTTAGGAGTGATTAGCATAACTCATATACCTGCACCTCTTCTGTTGATTGCGCCGTCAAAGTGTAGTTGTCATTTCTGGACATCAACTACCCCCAAGTGATCATCTAGGAAGTCCAGTTCAAAGGTCTCAGAGTCATCCATCGACCTGGATGCTAAGAATTCGGCAATCACTCTGCCTTTGATCACCTTGGTCGTGATGTACTGCACATCAAATTTTGATAACAGAATCAGCCACCTGGAGAGTTTCCCTACCAGCGAAGGAGCAGTATACAAGTCCTTCATAGGGTCAACCTTGGAGATTGCCTATACTTGGTATGACTGGAAGTAGTGTCTAAGTTTCTTAGTGACCCAGACCATAGCCATGCATAGCTTCTCAACAGTGCTATATTTGCATTCAGTTGGCAGCAGCTTCTTACTCAGGTAATAAATAGCATGTTACACTCCAGCTTCATTCTCCTAAGCCATCATAGCACCCACTGACTCTTCTTCTAAGGCTAGATAGAGCAGTAATGGTTTTCCCAATCGAGGTGGTTGCAGAATTGATGGGTTGGAGAGATAATGCTTTACCCTCTCAAAAGTGAACTGGCAGTTCTCATCCTAAACCATAGGCTGGTTCTTTCTGAAAAGCTTGAAGATAGGCTCACACATGGTAGTGAGCTTGGTGATGAATCTTTTGATGTATTGGAGCAGTCCCAAGAATCCTCTGACTTTGGTCTTAGTTTTGGGAATAGGTATCTCAATGATTGACTTTGCCTTGTCAGGATCCACTTTGATACCTCTCTAACTGACAATGTGACCCAACAGCTTGGTGTAGTGAGGTTTTGGTTGTGTCTGAGTGTATGTGGTGGTTTTAGGTTTCTGGAAGGAAAGTTCCTTTTTCTTACCCTTGGTCTGCTTAATATGTTGTCCCATAGAGTAGATGTCCTTAAAAGTGTGGAATGTCTGATATTTTAGCTTATCCTAGTAGAGTGGCAGTGACCCCATGATAAGCTTGTTGATCATGTCAGATTCAGATGGCTTCTGTCTGACCAATGCAGCCTTGTCCATCCATCGAATAAAATAATCCATGAAAGATTCATTGGCTTTTTGTTTAACCATTTCCAGATCCATCAAGGTTACATTAAATTGAGACTTAAACCTGTACTATTTATAGAAGCAGTACAAAGAGGCTTCCACTTGGTTGTGGTTGCCTTGTTCAGATTGTGATACCAGGCCAACGCTGGTCCCTCCAGTGAGATGAAGAAAAGTCAGACTATCTGATCATCTGACAGGTTTATAGTGCTCATCATCATGGTGTCGGTCTTTAAATGGTTCTTGGGGTCCCCAACTCTGCAGTACTTGGGAACATCAGGGAGCTTGAACTTGGCAGGAAACCCCTTAATATCTCGAACCAATAACTCATCAAAGTCCAGATCAGGTTCCATGCCTTTGGTCTTCATTATGGTCTGGAGTTGTTTTATCTTCTGTTCTAAGATAGTGGTCTCAGACTTCCGAACATCATGCATATGGAGTGAGATGTCATCATTGGTCTCCATGTCATACAGGTTAGCACCCTTCCCCTTTTTCTGCATCAGAGCTAGTGGGGTGATGAATTCAGTAGGACTAAGAGCCTCCTAGATCTTTTGTTGCAGGAGAGTCTTGAAGTCATCATTCAGGAGCTTGGCCATAGATTGGTTGATGAGCTTCTGAACTGCAGCAAGTGTGCCTCATCCAATGTTGAGGCTTGAGGATCAAATGAGGATGCAACATTTTTGGCATGCTGAGAATCTGACATTGTCTGTACATGACAGAGAGAGTTAGCATGGATGCATGAGTATGCATATGTGGTTGTATATGGTGCACGTGATGCAATACGTAGGATGTATGCATTACCTATGCTAGGAAACATCCTATGTCATGGCTGCAACAAAGTGAGTTAGCATGCGTATGCATGGATGCACGTGATGCATCATGTAGGATGTATGCATGTCTTGTGCTAGGAAACATCCAGCATTATGGCTGTAAAAGGAAATCCGCTAGAAGATTGCATGAGTATGCATGTATGCGTGTTTGATAGAAAACACGAAAACAATTAGTGAACACGTAGCATGCAACATCGCTCCCTGCCACCCTTATACCTCCATAAGAATTGGTCAATTCAAGTTCTCCTATCCTAGGTGGGATACTAGCCCGGAGTTACACTGGGAACTCGAGGCGTGATTCTCTCAATAAGGTAAGCGAAAGGATTGATCATTTCCAGATCATACAAAGGATTATGGTGAAAACCCGATAGCATTTCATTCTAATCATATTGCAATGATAAGAGAATGTTGATGGAATTGGCATAAGGTTGTGCAACCAAATGGAATCATGAAAGGATTCTGACTTTAAGTAGAGCAATATGGGCATGATCATATTGTAATTGTTAGTGTATGCTTTAGAGCATCATGTGTATTTGTACCATACGTTTTTCATTAATAAAGGCATTATTCATTATATAGTACAATGTTTTGAATGAACTTGTTTTACTTGGAGTATTAAACTATATATTGAAGTCCAT
>CANYBF010702794.1:0-10550 GCA_948192965.1 Dalechampia spathulata
TTTAGAGTATAAATATGTTGTTATAACCAAAGTTAGGTCAAGCCACACCATTCTTCTTCCTTTGGCCAAAATTACACTCTTCTGCAGAAGGAGAATTCGGCCTTCACAAGAGTAATTGTGAGGAAGTCGAAAATTCCATAAATTTTTCTTCTTTTTCTTTGCTAGTTCACAGGAAAGGAGATAGAAGCAATTGGTTGCTTGCTTGGACATCCTTGTTTCGTGTGGATACTATTGGAGGCTGCCTATCTTGGTGGTTTTTGGTTTACTACAACCACAAACGCTTTAGAGATAAAGAACGAAGGATATCTGCATTGAATGTAAGAGTTACTATCAAACTGTCACTTCTAATCTCTAAACTGGTTTCTTTGTGTTTTAATGCAAAGATCTTTTTTGGTTTGTTATTTTAAAATGAGAATTTTATATTTCTTCTGTTGCTTAATCACTAAACAAACCAACAAGTTGCACGATCCAAAAATGCACGATGGATAATATGCAAAAATAAACAAATAAATTCATTAGTAGGAAATGATTTTAGGATTTATTTGACTAGTCCAATGCTATTTAAAAGCATGAACCAAGAGTCAAAATCTAGCAATTATTTGGCAATAATTGTATGAATTAACACGAGCCAGATCGTGAAAATTAATTTTTATAAAAATAATTTTAGGCAAAATCATTTTTATTTGATCATGGAAAATTAAATGGGAGGGCTAACATCATATAAAAATTATTGGAGATAACCACTCGACCAATTAAAATCCAATCCTTTCAAAAATCGCATTTATATGAGTAAAAATGGCTTTTTATCGTAGAAAATTAATTTTGAGGCCAAAATTAATTAAATGTAATTATTTTATGATGTATCCAATACACTTGAGTTACTGCCAACATCAAATGTTACTAGATTTGTCAAAATATGTCAAAAATATGGTTAAAAACTTGGTTTTTCTGGAAATACGAGATATGCATCGCGTATAAACCAATGTGCGCCACACATAGGCTGTGTGTGGCATACATAGGTGGACATGTGGCACACATAGCTTATGGATCTGCAAGAAAATTAAATCTGTCAGTACATAAACAATCTACAGACAAAAACACGTAACTTTAATGAAGACAGTACCTCATTTTAAGCTCGGATCGGCCTTCAATTTGCATATCAAACATTTAATTAGGTAATAAAATAAAATAATTAATTTTTAGGCTAAAATCAATTAGATTTGAGTAATATTTGACAGATCCAGAACCCCAAGTGAATGGAGAAGCTACTGGAGTTACTGGAAAATCAGATCCGAGGTGGATCGGGTGAAAATGGCTTTTTTTGTGAAATCCGGGATCTATGCGTGCCACACATAGGTTGTGTGTGGCACACATAGATGGATATGTGGCACACATAGTTTGAAAAATGAAAGAAAAATCAAGGATTTTTAAGCAAAAACCTTAGATCCAACCTCGATCTAGGTAGATCGGAGCCAAAAACTGAGTTTTACTTTGTGGATTTGCATCCAACTCAAGAAAAATAATTTTAAAGTTAAAGTTATTTTAGATCCAGCTTGTATATGGTAGATTCAGGACACCCAAGTCATGGAGAGGCCTTAAATGCCACTGGAGTGGCCAAATTGGGGGAAAAATCGGTGAAAACGGCAGAAAAATGGCTCTTTCTTTAAAATCTACAGACTATATGCGTAGCATATAGGCCTATATGCACTACACTTAAGCTACATGTGGTGCACATAGGTGTATATGCGTAGCATATACCCCAAAAAATTAAACATAATGGAAGAAAAATGAAGAAAAAGGGAAGGATTACCTTTAGGCAGTAGGTCTTCTTCCTTGATCTTGCTTCCAAATGTGTTTAGGGAGCCTAACTAATGCCAATTTATCTCTAAATCCTACGGATTTTAATTAATCAAGTGTTTAATTAATTTGGAGAAATTTTGATAGAGTTTTAGCTTGCCTTTAGGCAATTTTAGGATCCCTAAAACTGAACCCCAAGCTCTATATTTATTGAGCTGGATTAGGGTGCAGTAAAATTGTAATTTTTGGCCCAGATTTGAAAAATTAAAAGGCTATGCGCACAGCATATAACCTTTTGACCTGTCGCATGGGGCCCACTGTGGCCATATTGGGACATGCGCCCCATGCTCTATAAGCGTCATTTTATGTACCAAGGCATTATGTAATATGGCACACATCCGATTTGGTCCCGAGAAGGCTCCGGGCCAAATGTCTTTACTATGCTATATGCGTAGCATAAAGTACTATATGCTGCGCATATAGCATTTTTGACCTATGCGCTCCACCCTGTACGAGCAAAATGGGATGCATGCCATATGTCAACGGAGATGCAAATGATATTTGCAGTTTTGAGTTTTGCCAAATTTTTTACCTAAGTTGACATAGGTGGTGGGTCCCACTATTGCCTCACACATAGAATGGGTTGACATAGGTGGTGGGTCCCACTATTGCCTCTGGTGGGCCCCACAATATGGCGGGCCCTAGATATGGCATTTGGTATGCCAAGGTCTCTGCCTTACTTAGGCAACATATTACGTACTTTGTATGCACATAATATTCTGAAAAAATAGATGAAGGTGGCGGGCCCTACCTGTGTACTATTTTGAGTGAATAGTGCCAAGTGCCCAAAATGCAAAATTTTGCATTTTGTGCGCTCTGCCTCGCGTAGGCAGGAATAAAGTGTGTTTTGTATGCACAAAACACTCATAATAGGCTAATGAGGGTGGTGGGCCCCGCCAAACATCGTGATGGGCCCTACCAACTATTATGTACTCTGTACACCAGAATACTCAGGGGAAGCCATAGAGGCATATGTGCATAATCGGGGTCGATATCGGAACTAATACCGAGCCGAATCAACAGAAACCTGAAATTGCACGAGGATGAAAAGTCAGGGTCAACAGTTTGCCCCTTGATCAGGACCATTTTGAGGTGACACAAGCGTAAGTCGTCAAAATGAGAACTGATCATAACATGACTTTTCACAGGAAGTAAGAAAGGTACCTGACTGACGCTCGTATCAAGGTCTAATGCTCACGCTGAGGCTTGCTCGCATCGAGGCTTGAATCCTAATCCTGCCACTAGGAGCTCGATGCTCTGGCTAGAAGATCAAAGCTGATCCATTGCTCATGCTGAGGCTTAGAAACCCAATTCTGCCACTAAGAGCTCGGTGCTAGGGTTGAATGATCAAGGCTGATCAGTGGTCCTCAACGGGACTGATGGCTTTGCTATGAGTGTTAATCATCTAGAGTCGATGTCCAGATGTCTACTGCTAGGATTTAGGAACCAAAGGCTTGGTTCTGTGATCACTGCTAGATTGTGTGGTCAATTGTGAGACCCGGATGACCGTTTGCTGGGTCAATGTTTGCACCATCATATAAATGTCAAATATCTTCAAAATGGCATTTGGGATCCTCTGTTAGGTCTCTGATATTTTTTGGTCAACGGTTTTGACCAGTAAATTCCCAGTTGTGTCACCGGGAACCCGACATTCAGGCTATTCCGATTAGGGTTAACCGGTGGTAACTGCGAGACCGATGGCTTCCTGGTGAGTAAATCATCTAAATTCAGCATTCAGATGCCTATGCGTTTGGGTTTTGAAGTCAAAAGCTTGACTCTGTGATCTCTGCTGGATCGAGTGGTTCAGCTACGGAACCAGAGCTGACCGTCTGCTGGGTCAAGGTGATCAACCGTCAGATCTATTCTTGCGCCATCAAATAAGTGTTGTCTGTCTCCAAAGTTTGCATTTGGGAACCTCTGTTGGAATGCAACACTGTATTGTCAATGGCTTGACCAAAAGTCAAAGGTTTGATTATTTTTTATCATTTACTAGATCAATTTCCTGACTTTGCCAGACATGCAAAAACAATCTATCAGTAAAATTGGTATTGAAATGGTCCAGGAAAAAATACCTGAATTTTTGAGTATCAGTTTGCTGCATTCTAACTGATTTTCCAGATTTTTCAGACGCTGCAGGTTCTGAAAATTGGGCTCGGCGGAGCAAACGACCTCCAAAAATTCTAAAATTTTTACCAGAGGCCTAACTTTTATATACATCTTAGTGGGACCTGGGCGCACATTAGCAGGCACTCCTAGAGGGTGGTGCAAGTTAGCAAAATTTACTACATGTGGAGCACATTCCCCTATGTGTGGCGAACATAGCTTGGAAATTTTATATTTCTAGGCTTCCATCACGAAAATCAGTTTGTTTCGCCTCCAAAACTTGATTTTCTCTCAATCCCCCATACTGAAAACTCAACGTTTTTGCGAAAATGGCCGGAATTAGGATGCAACCGACCCCCCAAGACCTGGAATCCATCTTGAGCTACGCTTTAATCAATCTCACAACGCGTGATGTTTATTTTGGATCCCAATTTGGTGATGCAGTTGCAGAGACTTTCGCCATAGACTCCACTGGTCCTGAGCTCCTCCTGAGAAGGTGAGTTTTTCAGGTTTTGGCTTGATTTTTTGGTTTTTGTGGGTTTTCCAAAAATTGAGTTTTAGGCTATTTTTGATGCGTTTAAACCACTGCTAGGCTAGGATTATGTGCTAGGCTATTGGTAAGCTAAGTTATGCACGTGTTTGTCTGGATTTTTTAGTAAAAATCATGATTTTTGGTGTGGGTTTATGCTATATATGGCGCATATAGCACTATGTACGCCACATGTAAGCCATGTGCAGCGCACATAGTGCTATGTACAACATACATATCATGGAAAAATGGGCCAGATCATCCATTTTTCAATTATTTTTCAAAAATTTACATATTTTACTCATTTATAGGCATGAATAAGTAATTTTTAAGCTTTAGGGAGGAGCTCTGTACCTCTAAAATATTGTCTGTATTTTGTAATTCAATTTGTAACTAACTTGAATTTTATGATTTACAGAGGGAGCGAACAGTTGTTGGTAGTGGCAGCATCTGAGGAGTCTTTGAATGGTACTCCCAACTGCCTTGGGAGATCCGTATCAGAATGGACTAAAGCTGTTTTGGTCCATATATCTCCTATTTTACTAGCATGGAGAAAAGGTGCAACCGGTTTGTCATTACAGCGATGATTGAATGATGGATGGATTCCACACACACCTTCCATCTGCATGTGGGGAGAATTTACAATTACCCCTAGGATTTTTGCTGGAATCATCAGGATGGAGTGTGTAGGACTGCCTATACAGTTTGATGCTAGATTGACATTACCATGTTGGGCGTACGATACAATATTTGACTTGTTGGGCATGTCGCCTAGCATGAAGGGTAGATATAGTATATCATACAACTGTCTGAGGGAAGCAGTGTTGGCTGAGGCTCTCAGTCGGATGATCTCTGTAGATCAGTATACCTGCAGCTTTCTACTGTATGTGCTGGGGTGTACTCTATTTAATGACACCAGGAATAGCATCCATATGTTTCTATTGTAGGCCCTCCATTATCTGAACACCATTGAGAGGTATGATTAAGGTAGCATTGGTCTAGCCCATCTGATGTAGGGGCTGGATCTCTGCAGTAGGCAGTGTAGAGATCGTTTTATTGACTGCTGGCAAGTTGTGGAGGTAAGCAGGATTCTATTGATTCTGATTCTTGTATTTGCTTGAATTTTACTGACTGCTTATATTGATCTTGCAGATCATGGTGTACGAGTTTGGTCTACTGCCAGAACCTGAGATTCCATAGAGGGTACCACTCGGCTTCCCGTCCATGCAGGCATGGAGTGTTCCGAGGTGGAGGATCGAGAACACGATGGATGAGTGAGGGAGCATCTCAATGACTTAACCTGGGATCAGGTAAGAATAGATAATTTAATTAGTATTAAACTATATTGAACTGGTTTGAGAATACTTGAGCAAGTTCTTATTTTCTCATCGTTTCCAGAATAGGTGCATCCTTATCCCTAGATCAATATGTTTCCTTAGCCAGAATATTGGACTAACTCAGTGCATAAAGATGAGCGTCACATGCTATTGGAGAGTCCTGAGGGTAGACTTTTTTTATTTAGGAGAGTGTATCATTGACTGGCAGCTGGGGCCTGAAGGTCGTGTGGAGCCTGCTGCACCACCACGTGTGATGTTCTGGGCAGATTGCACTGATACAAACCTAAAGGTGATTACTGGGTTGACTGGAATTCCCGGGCAAGAACGTCTATCTGATTCACTAGTGGATTACACCATTTTCATTAAACTGAGATTATTGGGATCTCTGGAGCTCTCTACATGCAGAGGTCAGCGTGACCGATCGACTGGATCAGGAATGAGATTTAAGCTTCGTGGCATTTGAGGTGGGCATCGTGGTTCACCGATTGTCGGCAGTTCTTAAGGTGGGGGTGTCTCAAAAAGATCCCATGATTCTGAGGCTGGTGTGGTTCTACCAGTATCAATGTCTAGCACTCCGGAGGTGCCCCCAAGATATAAGCATCCAGCAGACCTCATGGAAGGCTAACTGATGTGGCCACAGAACCCATTGATCTTTACTTACGATGAGTCTAGTCATCCTTATAAGACCTCCTTCCTGATGCCGGTAAGGAGTGAGATTGAGTTTGATCCCCTAAACATGACCTATGTAAGTATGCATATTTTGATACGCCTTTGACTTCAGTGGTCTGACGTGTGTTTTGATCATGCAGGTGCCTCAAGATACTATGGCAGACACTTCAAGGCTGTTGATGGGGTTGCATTGCTATCATACGTCTGAGATGCTAGATGTCCAGGTGAGCACCTGTCATGAAATGCAAGTGCATGGAAATGCATGGGTGCATGACTTATATGCCTATATGCTTATGTTTATAGTCAAGTAGGCAGGCGGAGCGGGAGGAGCATGACTGTTACATCTAGATGATAGAGCAGATAGGGTGAGAGATTGCTCAGCTGACAGTGCATCTAGAGCGTTACAACATTGAAGTTCCGGATAGCCCCAGTCCTGACGATTACCACTCCAGGGAAGATGATGCTTAGGGGAGACATGATATCGGGCTCCCATATGCATGATGTCAGAACTCTGTAGATTTTATATTAGAATAAGATAACGTGTTACAGTCTGGCATTGCGTGCCTAGTACACTAGGGTTGTTGCGTACCAACTGTGAAAACAGACAAAGGCTTGAACTATGTATCTTTTGGATTTATTAGTGGAATCCAAAGCTATTTGTTGCTATAAATACACCATGTTTTATGTTTTATTGCCAAAACATAGCCCATTTACTCTTCTTTACAGAAGTTACAATGACTCAGTAATCATTGTATGCTTTTCGCACTCTTTCTCATCGTTGGGGCAACAATGAAAGGAGTCAACTAAATGGAATTGAACTCCAATACTTGAGAACCTTTTAGCAAATCTCAATCAACTGTGCCTTTCTGCATGCCGTCGTGTAATTCTGGGATCTGAAAGTTCATGTATTCTGGTTCGAGTATGTGGAACTGTGTCTGATGTACGAGGAGTTTGCTGCCATCCTTTTAGTTTCCTGTAGCATAACAGCGATGCTGACAGTGCCAGTGTCTATTGGAGATGCGTTCTCATGTTTGATAAGGGCTTTTGATGTTAGCCCAATGGAGGCGAGGCCACTCTTGACTGCAGATGACTCTATAGATCTGTAGATGACTCTTTAGATCTCACCATCTGATCTTACTCTGTGGCCAAAAATCAATGGAAGACCCCTCATGGCTGAGGGTAGCTGGATTCGGATTGTTGGCACAATTCTTATTCGTCGATCCATTCGGTCATGGGGATTTTTTGATTGGGCCTGTGGTAGACCAGATGGTGCAGGGTCGGACCTCTTTTCCTATGCTCGTAGCAAAGATGATCATCGGGCTGGACAGAGTGAAGAGGGGACTATCTGAGCATTTTAGTGGTAGCTTGCTTCTTCTACAGGTGAGAATTCTAAGCTGCCTTTGTAGGTTTTCAACTTAGAAAATTATGTTTTTGCCCTAATTTTTACATGAGTTACCTTTTATGAGGTTTTCAGCTCATCAACTGCTGATTTTGCTTCAGACCCTAACTTTTTACCTAAACTACCCCCTTGGGTTTTCAGCTCAACAGGTTGCTCTTATTTTTGCCTGAGCAGCCTTTTACAAGGTTTTCAACTCAACGAGCTTTTATTTTTATTTCATTTTGTAATAGATCTAGCTTCAAGAGAACCTTGGGATCCTGGCACCGCCAGCAAGGGACCCATAAAGATACCTCCCTCATAGCTACATGTGAAGAGGTTATGCCTTCAGTGAGATGAAGATGATGACATTCCAAGGCTGGACTGAGTGGATGGGGACCCGACCTGAGAGCGAGATCAGGTTGAGCTATCCCTGGTGGCATATACAGCATGTGACTGTGATGATCTACATAGATTGTATCCCACTACCAGGATTTAAGTGTTGCACACACTACAGTCCTGCTAGGATCTGCCGTCAGTAGGGCCATCAGTAGACTATACCTCAATTGATAGAGTTCGAGGGAGGAAGGCTAGTGCCTCACTTTGTGGAGCATATGGAAAGGACTTGGCCTCGTCGTCGGATAGTGTTGGTGGAGATTCCAGGAGCTGGATCTGCCATAGATGATGAGTACAAGCTGTGGGTGCTGCACCACGCCTGAGTCCTGTACTACAAGACATTATTAGGCAATAATGTATAATAAAGAAAGATAGCGTTTTGTGTTTGAGATTTGTATAACTTATGGCTAAGTTTATGAACACGTGCTTCATTTGTATTAATGAGATTAAAACATTTACATAGAAAATGTTAAAATTAACACAGAAGTCCTGGATGTGCATCAGACTCAACCCCTATTATTAACCAGTCTCATGCAAGATTTTCTGATCAACTATTTTAACGCTCTCCTTTTGCTTTCAAGAGCTCTAACTTTTGCATGAGTCATCCAAGAAGATTTTAAACTCATCGAGCGAATGTTTGTCATTTTGCCTTAAATTTTACATGAACTGCCTATGCAGGTTTGTGGTTCACCAGGCTTTTCATTTTTATTTGGCTTTTCTTTTACCCTTTGCTATAGACAAAATACTTCTTCAGCTGATCAAGGTTGATAAGTTCTGAGAATTTATTACCTTCCAGGTCTGAAATGTGAATAGCGCATTTGGAGAGGATCTTTGTAACTAGAAACGGGCCTTCCCAGTTGTTGACCCTCACTTTTCACCATCATATAATTTTGGATCTTTGTTGATTCGGCTAGGATTTAGTCTGCCGTATCGATCCCAATTATGCATATAGGCCCCTGTGTCTTCCTCTGTGTGTTCTGGTATATAGAACATTTCAGAATTGGTGGGGCCCACCATGGCCCCTTGTGGGACGTGCCACATATTCTGAGTGTTCTGTGTATGCAGAACATCCTTCCCTATTGTATATGTAAGGCAAATCACTTGAAATGTAAAATATTACATTATTGGCCCTAGGTACTATTCACCATGAATAGTGCATATGTGGGGCCCACCAGATAAAAGCAAGGCCCGCAGCCCCTAAATAGCCTATTCTGTGTATTCTGTACTTACAGAATACAATTCCATGTTGCCTTATGCAAGGCACAGCGCTTGGCATCGCAAATGCCGCTTTCCGGGCTCACTACGCTGTGGGGGCCACCTAGGGTATTAGTAGGGCCTGCTGCCCCTACTTCCTATTCTGTGTATTATGTACTTACAGAATACAATTCCATGTTGCCTTACGCAAGGCATAGCGCTTGGCATCGCACAGCCACCTTTTGGGCCCACTACGGGGCCTGCAGCCCCCAATAACCTATTCTGTGTATTCTATACTTAGAGAATACATTTTCCGGTTGCCTTATGCAAGGCATAGCGCTTGGCATCGAAAATGCCATCTTCTGGGCCCACTACATTATGGGGCCCATCTAGGACATTAGTGAGGCCTGTAGCTTCTACTAGTTTATTCTGTGTATTCTGTACTTACAGAATACATTTCACACCTGCCTACGCGTGGTAGGATGCACAGAATGCAAAATATTGCATTTTAAATCTAGGTCTGTCGCACCCTAATTTTGGACCGGCTTGACTTGGATCGAGTCTGGGATGATTCCGGACCATTTCGGGTTGGTCTTGGGCCACTCCGGGTTGTTTCAGATCGTTTCGGGCCGTTTTGGGCTGATTCTGGCCCATTTTAGGGCGTCACACGTCGTATATGTCTCTAGACCCTCGCATATGTACAAATATACGTGATCACGTATGTTTATGACATGCCGCATATATGAACATATGCGATTGCGTATGTTTTAGGGTTTAGCATATGTTGACATACGCGATCGCGTATGTCTCCAGGGCAGCAATTTTAAAAGCTTAGGAACTCCTTTCTGACGGAGGTTGGCAACTTGAGAGCTACGGGATTAGAGTTTCTGACGGCTAAAAATGGGATTGGCTTTTCCTTAACCTAATTTTAACTATTCTAAGTAATTGGGATTAAAATTAATTCACAAAATCACTTAGTTTTAGGTGATTACATTCCCTAAGCTTGGATTTTGGGCTACTCTTTTGTTCCCTTTACTCGAAGCTAAGGAGAATCGACGAGAGGTTAGTAAATCCACCATGTTTCTCATTA
>CANYBF010702834.1:0-10949 GCA_948192965.1 Dalechampia spathulata
TGTGATTATTTACATTGAATTGTGGACTTTGGAGAAGTTTCTGAATGATTGATGTGATAATTATAGAAGTGTTGTTTTAACAGGTATCAAATAATTAGATCTTCATATCACAGATGGAACTCTGCCGAATTTTTATCAATATTAATTTTTTTGTTTGAGAAGTGTTTTATTTTATTCATTAATATTTTAATTCACAATTCAAAATCTTTATAAAATTTTATTATAATTATATAAAATTTTTTCATATTTTAAAAACTATTAAAATATTAAATTATAGCAAAATTAAATTAAAATCAATTTTGGAAATAGCTACGGAATTAGCGATGGAAAATTCCGTCGCTAATTCCGTAGCTAAATAGAGACGAAATTAGCGACGGAAAATGTCCGTTGCTATCTCCGTACCTATTTAGCTACGGAATTAGCGACGAAAATTTTCCGTCGCTAATTCCATCACTATTTAGCTACGGAATTAGAGACGGAATTTTCCGTCGCTAATCCGTCGTTATTTTTTTAGCGTCAAATGGTTTAGCAACGGGTATTTTCCGTTGCTATTTCCGTCGTTATACCTTATAGCGACGACTATTTCCCTTTTAGCGACGGCAAATTGCCGTCGCTATTTTCCTTTTTTTTTTTGTAGTGCATGAGAGGAGCTAAACAATTAAAGAAAAAGAGTTATTTTGACCCTTAAATTTAACATCAAATATATTTAAAAATAAAATTTTATAATAATTTTATCATTTTTATAAAATTATATAATTTTTACTCATTTAATTTTGATAAAATAAATAAACAAAGATAACTTATGGTGAAAATTATTATCATTATATATCACTCCTATGTAATAAATAATTATTGACATGTGAATTGCATACAAAATATAAAATAAAATAATTTATATTTTTATTAAAACTTTTATATAAGATGTTTTTAATTTTATTAATACTACTTATTATTTAATTATCATAAATTATAATATAATATTGTATTCTAAAAAGTCTAAATTTCTATCGTTTATAAACATCTTGATATGTTAGATATAATCAATAAATTATAAGTTAAAAATATATAAAATAGAAATTAAATTTTATTAATTGAAAATATTTTATTAGTAAAAAATATAAAAGTTATAAATTAAAATAAATTTTAATTTGTATGAATATATAAATGATTATTATATAGTTAAAATTAAAAAAGTCAATTATTATTTAGATTTTAAATTACTAATAATATTTTAAACAATTATTTTTTAAAAAATAAAAATGATTATGATAAAAATTTTCATCTTAAATTAAATATTTTTATTTAATTTAAAAATTTTAAATGAGTAAAAAATTATAAATTATAAAAATAAAAAATAATATAATTTTATAAAAATGGTGAAATATGTATATAATTGTTATAAAAATTTATTTCTTAATATTTTAATATATAATGCTAAATTTAGGGGTCAAAATAATCTTTTTCTTAAAATTTTTGAGCTCTTGTGGGTTAAATTGAGCTAAAGTTCAAAGTTGGAATTAGAATTTGTGAAAAAAAAAAGTTAAAAGGGTTAAATTGATCTTTCATTGTAAGTTGAAAAGATAAATTGTTCCTTATTCATATATATATTTGAATTCATGTTTCTTTATTTATATTTTGTAAAATATTATTTTATGAATTTATTAAATTATGTTATTTAGGTTAATAAATCAAGTTAAATTTCAATTTACTTAGTTTAATTGGTATAAAATAATTTTTATTTCAATTTTTAATATATATTTTATTTTACTCAAGTATTTTGTATGAGTTATACATCTTTATCAAATTATATTTATAATAAAAAATGTTAGAGGGTCATTTGGCACAAGAGAATTTAGATTTTATGGATTTCACCATGTTATTAAAATTTCATATATTTTAAAAGCCTTGGAATTTCATATTTCATTGTTTGGTTTAATTTGTGGATTTTTATTTTATTGAATCTCTATTATTGTTGGGATGAATAGTTAAAATTCTATGAAATTTAAAAAAGTAAATGTCAATTTTGTCCTTTGATCTATGAAGATGAAAGAATTATTAGTTTTTTTAGAAATATGAACTTTAATTTTCATTTTAACACAAAAAACCTTATATTATAATTTTATCAAGAATCAAAACTTTTTTTTTAAAAACAATAACTTAATAATAATGAAAAGTGTTGGACCTTGGGGGTCCTTGATTTTAATTTTGATGTTAGACAAACAATATTTTATGAAAATTATTGAAGTTTTGAGTGTTTTAAGTTTTGTCGGGACGTACCAGTTTTGGTACGAGCGTACTAATATATGGTACAGCCGCACCGGAGCTCTCAGGAATTTTGCTTGTCAATGTTTTGGTGCGTTACGGGCGTACAAGAAGTAGTACGAGCGTACCGTTTGATTTCCTAAGTCGTATGGGCGTATAAAGAGGCCGTTCAGAGTGGAAAAATGTCCAGAAAGTTTGGTACGGGCTTACCACTTGGTGATACGACCGTACGTGATACTTCGACATCATTTTAGAGTCATATTTTGGGTGCCATATGGGCATACGGGAAGGCGTACAGCCATATGGGTTGAAATATGTATTTTTTAGCATTTTTGAAAAAGTTGTATAATGACTTTATTTTGCATTTAATGCATCTCCAACGGTCATATAAGCTTAGAATAGCTTATATAAGTGTATATTAACCTTATTGAAGGTAGGAAATCAATCTACAATCATTATTTTCTTTGTTAAATACATTTTGATGTATTCTTGAGTATTTCTTGATTTCTTGAGTTGTAAATCCTTTGAAAAGGATTTCTGGGTTTCCAATCCTTGTTGTCTTCCTCTTGAGATATGTTTTGAGAGATAGGAAGGGATTGTAATTGAGTTAGGTTTAGTGTGAGCCTTGGGAAAATACTTGTTGTAAGGGTTTAAGTGCGAGCCTTGGAAAAACACTTGGGATTAAATTCTTGTTGAAGAATTCTTTGTTGTATTTGTGTATTGATTTAGTAGAAACTTAAGTTGTTTACTTGGGTAAGTGGATGTAGGCATTTGTTGGCCGAACCACTATAAATTTTCTTGTGTTCCATTTCTTTTCATCTCTTCAACTCTTTTTGAATTTTGTGTTGCTTATTTTAGGATTTCATTTGGTATTAGAGCTTGGGCTCTATTTTTCAAGAAGTAATATTCTTAGAGTTAAGATCAAATGGCAACACATTGTCTAGAGGGTCAATCTTTCATAAAACCTCCTTTCTTTGATGGTATGAATTATTCTTGTTGGAAGCATAGAATGAAGAAATTTTTAGAGAGTGATGGAGTTGAGTTGTGGAAATTCATTGTAAATGATTATAATCCTCTTATAACTATCATTGAAGGTATTTCCACATTGAAGCCTAAAGATAAGTGGAATAGCAAAGAGAAAAAGGCTCATGCTATGAATAAAAAGGCCATAAATATCTTGTATTGTGCCATTAATAGAGAAGAGTATGGAAGAGTGTCTCAATGCATATCTGCCAAACAAATTTAGGATGCTTTAGAAACATATCATGAAGGCACAAATCAAGTAAAGATCAAGAAGATCCAACTTTTGACTTATGAATATGAGTTGTTCACCATGAGGTAAAATGAAAGTGTATCAGAGATGTACAATAAACTCATGGTGATTATCAATGGTCTAAAGAAGCTTATGAAGAATTATGCAAGAGAAGATATCAATAAAAAAAGTTAAGAAACTACTATTGCAAATACTTTACACATATCCCTATAAAAGTATAAATCTTTTAAAAAATCTCATATTTCCATAAATAACCTAAAACTAAATTCATGAAAATCAAAACTAAACTAAAATTATTGTAAATTGAAAAAATCAAATTGACAACCGAACTAAATAATATCAATATGGTTTAGAGGGTTAATAATTAATATAAAATAATATAATTATGAATATTAATAAAAAATAATATTTTGCATTTAATTTTAAATTTATTTGATCAATTCAATTGAAAAATAAAAATCAAAAATTCAAGTTATTAAAATCAAATGTATCTAAATATATTAAAAAATTAAATCAAAATAATTGAATATTATCAATTTGGTTAATTTTTAAATTTATAGATCATATTAATCATGTTATATATTGTTAAATTTGATACTAACTCATAAAAAAAATTAGAGCAATTAAATATAAAATTAAGTTTTAGGTAAAGTAAAATTTGGAATATGATAATGGTTTTTTTGGATTAATCATATCTTAAGGTTATTGAATGATTTGATATCTTTTAAATAAATGAATAATAATCGTTAAACGTCTACAAAATGTTAATTTTATTAAACTAATAGATAAAAATAATTTTAATTTTATCATAGATTATGGTAATTTAATTTAAATTAATAAAGATAGACAATGTACTTGAAATAAGAAATAATGGAAAATGAATTTGTGAAAGATTGATGGTGACAACTAACTAATATAATATCTCTTGTGTGGGATATTTTTGTTAAAAAATTAATATAAACTATGTGTAATTTTGAGAACGTTGTGTGTGTATATATATATATATATATATATATTATGTTTAGGATTTAAATAAAATTAAATATTCATTTTTAAATTTTTGTTTTCAAGAATGTAATGTTTCCAGGTTGATGAAGTTTTATATTGTTTTCATTTTAAATTAAACAATTAATTCAAATATTGTACTAAATACTGTAACTTTAAATCGATACTGGTAAATATTCTGATGTTAAATTTGTTTATAAAACAACAATGGTATAGAGAAAATGATGAACCGATTATATTATAACAATTATCATAAGAATTAATTAAGAAACTGTTAGATATCTTTTCTAATAAATATTAATTTAAATTTTTAATTAAATTTTTATGATATTTATGTTTTCAATTACTACTTTAGCTTTTTCTTTTATTAATTATAATTTTTTTAATAAATTTTAATTCCTTTTCAATCCTGACCATTATAACACCATAACTTCCATTATTATGCTCTCCCATTATCATCATGCCATCACCATCGCAATCATCAATTATTGACATCATTACCACCATGATTATATCATACTACTTCTTTCTCTTCTATCTAATGTTTTCTCTTTCTTCTTTTATTCATGTCCATAATTGTCTATCACTATTAACACTACCATCATCACTAACAACCACAAATTGTTGTCATACTTATTTTTCTTCTTTCTTTATGCCTATTTGCTTTTTCTTATTTTTTCTATTTATTTTTAATAAATAAAAATATAAAAAATGGACTTACTCCTTTTCTTTTTCTTCATTCACTTTTTTCATTATTCTAAATAAAACACATTATATTTGTTTTTACTACTATTATTGTTTTTCATTATCTCTATTTAATTTGAAATTTCTTTTTATTATTTATAATGTGTTTATTTTTATTGATATACAATTATGAAAAATACATATATTTAACTTTATATACCATATATATAGAATAGATAAATGTATTTACTATTATATATCACATGATATTTATTGTAGATAAATGTATTTACTAATATATATAAAATAATATATATGATGAATGAATATATTTACTATTACATATTATATGTTATATATGGTAAATAAAATTTTAATATATACAATATGATATATGTCACACCTCAACCCGGCGTAACACGCTCCCATAAAATAGTTAATAATCCTCCAAGCAAGGAAATTCATTAAGTATTCTACAAGGAATTTATACAATTTTTTTTATTAATTTAGTTATGTCCGATAATATAAATATCTGTCATCAGATAATAAGTACTTGTAATTTGATGATACTGGTAGACATAGGTAATATCAATACACAATAGTATGCATTCATTATATCTTAAATATATATCTTAAATTGGTTATTCATACTCACACCATCATTCATTATATGTGATCTATATATTTAATTTTACATGATAAGGTGGTATCAATATTACACACTATAATGATATATAGAATAAGTATTACTGCCATTAATGTTAATATAATAAGTTACATATACAAAGGACACTACGAAGTATGTTACATTGGTCCCAAACTACTTTGAGAATGAGATTCTTCAAAATCACAACCTCCTCTGACTGTAGATCGGTAAACCTAAACTCTCATCCGAATGTCCTAGTCCTGTGTTCATCAAATGATAAACACTGAGTATAAAACTCAATGATACTATAAAATAAGTAAATGATATGAGCACGTATCATAAATAACACATTAAAGTTAAATCATGGTAAACCATCATTAAATAGTATAACTGTATCATATAATGTCATTTTGCATCACTCATTAGCTATTATAATGAACGCATATAACATATCGTGCAACGATACGAGTAAATACCATAAAAGAATCCACTGTAACTTCTCTTGTATTAAATATTGTACTGTACATCATTACTCTGTGTACATCTCTATATAAGCATAACTGTAGTGCATTCATCAATTCATTCACTATGCTTTCATGATAAATGAATGATAATGTGTGTTTGTGAGAATGTATTCATGCTTAGCATTCTCCCTTTGATTTTCTTGTAACTTTTCATTGCTTTTCTGTATAATTATGCATAATCTCAATTCGTATTGGGTCCCTCTATGTATTGGTACTCATCTCCCGAAGGAAGGCATTATAACTATATGATTCCATCGAGGGAATTGATAATAACTGTATGATCCAATACGCTATCAATGAACATTGCTCTGTATATCACTTTCTTTTCCCCCTTATATCCTCTGTATAATATGTCATGAATATGTCTTTATGTATGGGTGATTCATGGCATGATGCTTAAGTCATGCTTATATGATCGTAAACAATAATGATTATATAATACCATTTATAATTTAATCTCACTATGTTTCTATCATAAGTAATTAAGTGAGAAATCATCATTTTTAGACCATATATAGGGTCATAAGATGAATAGCACAAACCTGTTATAGACTTGCCCTTATTCAAACGTCTTGGTGATGCATGTAATTTCTCCTCTGAAATACCTAAATCATTGTAACACATTCACTTTTAATAAGAACAATCATATAATATACAGTGATAATTCATATTGCACCAATTACAACTCATTCATGTGTATAGTCAAAACATTTCAAGCATTCATAAGTGAACCCTCTAATCTCATTTAATCAAATCATAAAATGTATATTGATAAAGTCACTCAAGTATACCAACAAGTTCACATGACCTATTAAGTTAACACTCAAGTAAAATACTACAACAAAATAAAAAATCATGTTGCCTTTAAGGAACAGTCTACCTTGCATGAGTCTTTTGACTAAAAAAATGACCTTAAAATAAGATAAGCCTTATACTATTCGAAACTAGACTCAAAGAGATTTCCAACGATATATTATATGTCGTAAAACTCATCTAATAAGGCCTCCAAAAGTTGTTATCACAATCGTGATAGTGTTAGGTGTGATTGTGACAGAAGCTAAATTTGGATGCGGTCACGATCGTGACACCACTGTCATGGACATGAAACTTGGCTTGAATTGTACTAGTAACTCACTTAGAATATAGTACAACCATGTGCAAAAAAAAGTCATTAAGTAATGTGACTCAAAACAACCCTCTAATCAATGCATTCCATACTATAACACCTAAAAACACCACTTACAACACATCGCTAGCTTGCACCTTCCACAACAACCAACAAACCAATTCAGCTTCTTTATAACCATTCACCATCAAATTCAAACTCAACTTCATATAATCAAGAACTCAAATCATCATACCATAAACCATGGCTTTACCCCACAAAAATCACAAGAAAAGCAACATTAAAGAAGTTACATGCATAAAAAGAAGAAAAGGGCAACAATAATCTTAGATTCATGCTTCCTCTTACCTTGATCTCAAACTCTTGAAGATTTCAGTTTTGTAAAAAGAAAGGAAGGAGAAGAAGAAGAGTTATGATGGTGATAAAAAGAAATTCTCATTCTATGAGTAGAAGAAAAAGATAAGAGAAGGAAGAAAAATGTGTATAGCCTCCAAAATTGACTTTTCTCCTCCCCACACCAATCATAAGCTACCCCTAGCCTTAATAATTCATATTAATACATATTCTCAATTATACATATACATACACATAATATACATACCCAATAAACATTAAATCATCATTCTATTATATTTATTAATACTTTAAACTGAAGATATTAAACAATATATCCAAGAATCATCCATTTCATAATGTACTCATAATTAATATCTAAGTATAACCTTAACTTACCATTGCTTCTAATTTTACTTTAATTTATATTTACATACTTTAAACCATACTTATCACATAATAGCATGTTAAACATGATAAGGCATCACTTTGTGTATTTTACTACCACTTTCAATTCATTTCCAGAGTTATACTCGACCTGAGTATCATCCATACTCGGGTTGAGTATGTTACTGCCTTACTCAACTTAAGTATGTTGCTGCCTTTGTGGTCTTATCTTATTTTTCCAGCATCTTACTCGACTCGAGTAGAACTATACTCGGGTCGAGTATGTTGTTGCCTTCATTTTTAGGGTTACACGTATAAATTCCATCATTGAGTTTCCTTAAAAGCATTTAATAAAACATACCAAAATCACATCTTTAATGCATATTCACTTTAATAACCATCTTTTCACCTTCTTTTTATTATTTTCTCTATCAATTCCATATCATATGAAACTCCTCTCTCCATAAAGCACTTTATATCATATTCATCATGTCAACACCTTCATGCATCATATCTCATTCATGCATTTCATGCATTAATCAATCATGCTCTATAACGTATTCATAAAATGCATGCACATAAGGATGTGGTGTGTGTGTGGATGTGACAATATAGATGGTAAATAAATTTATTTATTAATATATGTCATATGTTATATATGGTAGACCGTATATACTATATACTATATAGTACAGATAAATTATATGTTATTTTGTTGGACCTTGGAGGTCCTTAATTTTTGTTTTGATGTTAACAAACAATGTTTTATGAAAATTATTGAAGTTTTGAGTGTTTTAAGCTTATTCCGGACGTACCTATTTTGGTATGGGCATACTAATGGGTGGTAGGGTCGTACCGGTGCTCTCAGGAATTTTGTTTATCAAGATTTTTGGTGCGGTACGGGCGTACAAGAAGTGGTATGGGTATATCATTTGGTTTCCTAAGCCATACAGGCGTGCAAAGAGGCCGTACGGAGTGAAAAAATGTTCAGAAAGTTTGGTACGGGTGTACCACTTTATGGTACGGCCATATGCAATGTTTTAGCATCTTTTTGGAGATGTTTTTTGGGTGCCGTAAGGGCGTACGAGAAGGTGTATAGCCGTACGGGTTAAAATATGTATTTTTTAGCATTTTTGAAAAAGTTGTATAACGGCTCTATTTTGCATTTAATGCATCCCCAATGATCATATAAGCTTAAAATAGTTTATATAAGTGTAGATTAACCTTATTAAAGGTAGGAAATCAATTTACAAATATTATTTTCTTTATTAAATACATTTTGATGTATTCTTGAAGTATTTTCTTGATTTCTTGAGTAAGGTTTAGTGTGAGCCTTGGGAAAACACTTGTTGTAAGGGTTTAAGTGTAAGCCTTGGGAAAACACTTAGGATTGAATTCTTGTTGAAGAATTCTTGGTTGTATTTGTGTATTGATTAGTGAAAACCTAAGTTATTTGCTTGGGTAAGTTGTTACACCCGTAGTTGAGACCCTAGTAGTTTGTACACTAGCATACGGGTAGAGGTCTGTATGCGTATGAGTTTTGCTATACATTGATGATGTGTATCCATGTATGTATGCTTGTATTTATGATTGTATTATGTGAGACTGTCATCTTATTGGGAAGCGTGACTTCTTGGTTGGATGAGGGGCAGTGATTTTGATGTGTTAGGATTGGTTTTGGAGTGTGTTTCACAGGTTCGGGGAGAGTTAAGGGCTTCAATTGAGGCATGTCCTGATGTAAGGCATGCGGTACGGGCGTACGGATAGCCGTACGGGCGTACCAAGCTCAAGGGAACAGGGAATTGGAGGTCCTGGAGTCGGTACGAGCATACCAAGAGGGTGTACGACCGTACCGTTGCTCATAGGAAAATGGGTTTATCAAAAACTTTGGGGTCGTACGGGCGTGCCAAATGTGGTACGGGCATACGACAACTCGCAGGAAAATCAGTCCATCAGGGTTTTTAGGTTGGTACGGGTGTACAGGTATTTGGTACGGCCGTAAGTGACTTAAAACACCATTTTTAAGAGGATAAACTTAGACTTTTCTTTGACTTATCTTCAGTTTCTTTCTCCTAAACCCTTCCTACAGTCCCTAAACCCCTAGAGCTCATTTTTCTTCAGGAAATTAAGCGTAGCGGAGTTGGTTTTGCACGGCTAGAAGCTTAGAAGAGTGATTAGTCACTAGCAGCTCTACTTCTACCAGGTTTGTGCTAGTTTGTGTTGGTTTATAATAGTTATTCTTAGCTTCTTTTATTACTTTTAAGCCAAGTATGGCTTAGTAAATGATGATTGGGGATTGAATTCCCATCCTTGTCGATTATTTGATGCTATGAGCTTGGTATTTATTACGATCAATGATTCTTGCTTGAGATTCTATATGATACTCTCGTATGTTAGCATATTCATGACATATGGGATCGTGAATGCTTAGACAGAGTGAGAGAAAATGAGGAAAGGCATGCTGGATCACATATTACAGGATTCCATAATGGAATCGTATATTATATTTCCTCCTACGGGAGTTGAGTCTCGAGACATAGGCATAACAAAGGGGCCTACTGAAGCCGGGATTTTGGGTTGTGATAAAAATAATAATTGCTACAGAAATAAATCCCTTAGTCTCTATGGACTTAGTATAGAGTGAGAAGGGTATCGAACTCAGGGAAATGGGGCATAAAATTCATTTCTTCCTATGAAACTTAACAATTC